>UESW01003309.1:70210-91655 GCA_900491605.1 Calamus simplicifolius | reverse complement strand
GTTAGAGAATGAATTTCTGCAGCAACAAATTGGTGCTAGAGAAAGGTCCTCAAGTCCCATAAACTTGTAATCAAGGAGATAAGGTTAAAAACCAAAAGAACAACCCCTCAATGGTGAATCGAAGGAGAGCCACTTCTGATGCTCAGGATCAAGCCACCTCCCAGAGGCCTGACCCCACAAACAATGTGATGCTTCCACCGCCATCACCCTGACCGAGACTCCCTCATTGTGGGGCATTAAGTTTGCTGCATTAATTTGTACCAAATTTAATAGCTCTCCTCATTGTGAGACTCCCAAACCATAGTTTGCATTAAGACTTTTTTGTACCAAATGCCCATATAATACTTGCCAGAGTTACCTGGGGAGAAGAAACCAAGTTCAAAAATGCCACCTTGGGATCCCATGGTTTGGTTTCTTGAGAGAGATTGGCCTCCTCTGAGGGTATCAGCTGCAATATGCAGTCGAGCACCATATATAGGAGAGGGAAAGAAAGAAGAAAAACAATAGAAGAGCAGCGAACAAAGCCCATCTTTTGGTGGCCATCTTTGGAGAAAAATAACATGTCGTGGGCATTTATGTGCAAGTAGAAAAAGTCACCGTGCCCACCATGACTCATCATATCGTGCTTGGAATTTTGGTAAATGCGTGTGCCTTGGCGGGCCAAAGGCTTGAAGAAGCCTAGCAATAGTCTTTGGTTTTAGGTAACATAATAGCTGGAGTTGAACTTTGACCTTAAGGAAAAGTCTTTGTGCATCGACCTCGTGCATAAACCGCACACCAGGTGAAGGCCATTGCACGTACAAAATGTTTTCTTTGACTTTGATATTCATCTCACCATTCTTTCCATCTAGTAAGCACAGAATGTTACCTCAGAGAGTTTAATCTTAGCACAAATGGAAAAAGACAAGTTTCTTATTCTCCTATCTATCTGCATTTCGCCTTCCTTCCTGAGATTTTTCAAGGAAGCATGGATCCTTAGACATTGATCCATAGCAGCAGACACAAGCTTTCCCATTTTCTTAAAAACTTGGTCAACCGTTTGAACGTCAACCATTTGAACAACCCAATCAAACCATATGATAAATTATACTCAAAAACTCATAACATGATTATAAATTTTATATCATAACAAACAAACCTCATGTCTCATTACATCCTACTCTTTGATTATGTTACAAATTGTTTTTGTTTATATTCTTTTTGAGATTTTAAACATCCCCTCATGTTACCCCAAAAAAAAATAATTATTATCACATTCTATTGTCGTAAAAATCCATGCGTAGTCATAGATCTGAGTATCCTCCCTATGCTCGAATGCAAGTCAGTAAAAATTCATGGCAAGCAGATAAAAGGAGAAGGCTCTTGCAGAAGAGTTCCTCATGAATGGCATACCAAAGAAAGAGAGCCCTTGATGCTCTGTTTGAGCTTCAATAAAAATTTTAGTGAGTGAGCATGTCTGAATATTGGCCCTGATTCCTCGAACATGTCTTAGAAAGTGAAGAAATCGAAATGATTTGACTTTGATTCGAATCAGGTTTGTTACGAGACCGATGAGATTCAAATCATTCAAATCCTGTTTGTTAAAGGATAAACTTTAAAATTTGACGATTTATAAACTCTAGACCAAATTGACATTATTGGCTTTATTTCTCTCCTAAAGAATAAGGATGATAAGATGATAGAAGAACGATTTTTCTTGATAATGCCAATGTTATTATATGCAAATCTGGAGCATCGCAATCTGTGATACAGGGTGGACAATTCAACTCCATATGCACATTCTTTCCATATGCACTAAAGATGAGGACAGGAGTGAGATCCTTCACATCATAGTATGCATTCCCTTTCTTTCGTGGTTTTTTTGTTTTTGTTTTTTTCCGAACAATGAATCTTTAATGGCGTCATTTATTTTGTTGTAGAACTTTGTACCAGGATGGTTTGATGGTTTTATTGCAAAAAAGCAAAGACTGATATTAGCATCAAAGCATTGATACCATATAAATCGACTTGGTACCAGAATTTCCTTAAGAGCATTAATAGGTCCCGAAATTAAGAAAATAATAGAGGGATCTTGATTGCCCAAAGCCATGACCGAACATTCTACAAAGCTGTCAAAAAGAGTAATTGACGAGCCCAATAACATCCATACTAAATATTCCCAAATACAAGCTGTTAAAAAAAAAAAGACATCTGCTGACGCTAAGTTAAGTTTAAGTTTAATAATATGAAGCCACAGTAAATAATGATTAACTAAAAATTTCTCGAGCATGAATCCTGCTTTCAACGAGATTTAAATATTTAGAGGACTATGCCATGATGTGGAGCTCATTACCCCCAACCATATCGTCAAAAATAGTAATAATAATCATCTTTTTATTATTTTATTAGAGGTTTTCAGCATTCATGCATACTATCAGTGTCCCAAAGAAAAGGAATCCAGCTTTTTTTTTTTTTCAGTGAATGTCATCTTAATGCTCATTTGACGTACAAGTTAGAATCAAAATTCGCCAGTAAAAGAAATACTATGTTCATATCCCACACTAAAAGATGAACCTAATTTTTAATAGCAAAATTCAGCACATAATACAATTTGAGAACAAAATGAATCCATTAATGAATTTTGAAATTAACAATGAAACAGAAATGGTAAATCCTCCAATTTAATCCACCAAAGCAAAGAGCCATTAGTTAAAAACGTTTTTCAAGAACTCAAGGTCTCCTTCTAAATAAAAGTTAAATTTAAAAAAATTATATGATTTCAAATTTTCAAATTTTTTATATGACCCTTAAACTAGTATAATCTCTTCAGTGGTTTTTTCTTGGAAACTTAGTGAGTAAATTATGAATAAAACAAAAAAGTTAATGAAATAATTAACACTCGTCATAGAATTATGGTGTAAGAGGTTAATTAAGCGAACTTCATTAGTCTAAAACATTCAGCAAAAAACAAAGGCTTCGAGGTTTATACCGTGCAATCCAATCTCGAATGACCAAAGACTGAAATAAAAACAATTTCACTCCAAAAATTACAGAAAGGAAACGTCTTTACCATTCAAGCAAATATAATATGGAGTTGGTATCTCGTCCTGCGAACCATAACAATAAATTTGTAATCGAATACTGATGCTACCAGATCACCCCCCCTCGAACATCCGCGAGCGTCCGATCACCTTCTCCAGCAAGCCTGGGATCTTCCGGTGAGCTTCTCGCATCTGGGAGCCTGCAAAAAATCCCGGGGCCGGAGATTCCGGTGGGGACCCTCCGACGCTCAAGTCAGTGCTCTGGGCAATAGCCGTGAGCTTGAGGAAGCTCGAAAGAGAAAGAGAGAGGCTCAAAGAAGAGCTCTCTGTGAGCAAAAATGAGCGTTTAAGAGTATTGTTGTGGTTATCAGTTCTTAGTTCAGTTACCTGGTCGGGGGTCCTCTTACCCATTTTATAGGTGCTTAGAGTTTGTCTGGCTTGAGTAGTTGAGGCCTTGTAATGATAACTTTGATGGGTGAAATGTCAGAGTTGATGTCGTCTGTGAGGCTTGGGGTGCTGCCACTTGTAAGAGCATTTAAGGTGATGGCAGCAATGACAGAGCTTGCTTCCTTCTTTGATATGTCAGGACTGCAAGTCAAGTCGCATCAAAGTGGGTGGCTACAACTAGTTGGTGGGTCAAGTATCATCAAAGTGGATGGCCTTTTGTTTTGACCGCTGCAGGGAAGAGAAATAAAAGGTGGTGGAGTCTCATCACCATCACGAGCCACACATCCGTCTAAGATGAAAGAGCTGGGAGTTGAAGCCAGCTGTCCCTTGTAAAGTGTTGATTATAGAGTGCTTGCATGGCACCGTTCATGGCTGGGGCCGAAGTGGCCGAGCACGTGACCCATAAATGCCTTTGTGTGAGAGACATAATGTGGCTGTGGAAGCTGAGACGGGATGATGCCGAGGCAGGGCCGACCTGAATGAGAGGGCCGACTTGAATGAGGTGGGGCCGACTTGAATGAGAAGGCCGACTTAAATGAGGCGGGGCTGACTTAAATGAGAGGGCCAACTTAAATGAGAGTGCCGGGGCCGACTCGAAAGAGAGTGCCGGGGCCAACTCAAAAGAGAGTGCCGGGGCCAACTTGGATGAGGCGAGGCCGACTTGAATGAGGCCCCAAGGCCGACTTGAAGGAGAGTGCCAGGCCGACCCGAAAGAGTGCCGAGGGACTTGGATGAGGCGAGGCCGACTTGGATGAGGCGGGGCCGATTTGAATGAGGCCATTAAATGTGCCAAGGCTGACTTGAAGGAGAGTGCCAGGGCTGATCCGAAAGAGAGTGCCGGGGCCGACTTGGATGAGGTTGGGCCGACTTGGATGAGGCGGGGCTGACTTGAATGAGGCCATTAAATGTGCCAATGCCGACTTGAAGGAGAGTGCCTCCAAAGAGAGTGTCGGGGCCAACTTGATGAGGCAAGGCCGACTTGAATAAGGCGGGGCTGATTTGAATGAGGCTATTAAATGTGCCAAGGCCGGGGCCGACTTGGATGAGGCGAGACCGACTTAGACTTCTCCCTTCCTTCGCGTCCGTGACGCTCCACTCCATTAGATGGGCAGCCATAAATGCGGGGAGAGAATAAGGCAATAAATGCCGGATACATGTGACCTTTATGAGGCCATAAATGCACACCATAATATGGCTATGAAGCCGAATGGGAGTGCCGGGGCGAAGCTGGCCGAGCGGAGTGTCGGGGAGCCGAAGTGCCGCGGTAAGATTTACGTGGCCGAGGAGGAGTGCGGGCCGACTCGAAAGAGAGTGCCGGGTGAAGCTGACTCTGATTTTTTCCTCTCTCATTCTGCACCATTAAATGGCCTTTCGGAGAACCCAGCACATGACGTAGCCTTCTTTCTTTTTTGTTCTCTTTCTTCATTACGAAGATACACTCTTTCCTTTTTGTTCTCTTTCTTCATGAAGATACAGTTGTTGCAGCCAAGGGCAATGCCATGGATGAAATATTTAATACCGGCCAAGTACTTTGTAAAGAAGGCCGAGTAGAATAGTGAGGCCGTCTAGAAATTAAGCCGTCCAAGAAGGCCGCCGCGGCCGTCATCTGAAAATTGTTGTCTTGAGAGGATGCCATCCAAAAATTGTTGCCTTTATTGCCCATGGGGTCAACTGGCCCCCTCAAATACCATTGACAACTCCAAAAATATCAACCTGGAATCGATAATTTTTTGAGCAATCCGACCCACTTAAATTAGAATTTTGGACGATCTGATTTGATTCAACAAGGCTTAGTCAAAGACTATTTTTTTAATAAAAAATATTTTGCAGCAATTACGTATAACGAAATCTATCCGGCCCCCATTATTCTTGTCCAAGCAATCGTTAAACAAATAAAAACCAATCTTAAAATCCTCAGATTATTAAAATTTAAAAAAAGATTTTTTTTTAAAAAAAATCAAGAATCGGAGGAAAACTTGGGCAAAATACAATGAATACGATCGAGCTCTCAGTCTAATGGCCATGGATTTCCACCTCCAAGAACGTCCATCGGACGAAAATCGCCTATGGGAACCCAATTGGATCTGCTGCTCCCATGCTTGCCGACGCCTTCACTCATCTCCTTCTCCCCAAGGGAAAACCACTCCAAAGAGAGCGACACTCCCACAAAGAAGAAAAAGAGAGATCCCTCCGCAACGCCAAGCAAGAGATCAACAGAAGAAAATTTGGGAACCATCATCGAGTCCAAAATTCCAAAAGAAAGCACGGAATAAAATGAAATCATATAAAAAAAGAGCTAAATTATGATTTATTGATGCAGAACCTAAGAGAAAGTGCGAGAATCCATGGGAGGTCAGGAAACCGCACGTCCAAAATACCATGCAATCAATCTCGCATCACTTGTATGCCAAAGCTCTGAATCAGTGCTGTTCGATCCAAGCTATAGATCTAAACAAAGAGTGCTTCAACAACAAAAATATTAACAAAGCAAATGAAAACAAAAATATTAATAGCATAGATCTAATCGAAACAGAAGAAGAATAAGAAAGAATTAAATCGAATCGAAAACAGGAGCCTTTTAAAAATCAAAAGCATCGAAGACGACAGCCAAAAGAAAATTAGACGGACGAGTCGAAAATGGCCGCGATTGGGTAAAATTAGGGTTACGGCTGTAGCTTGGCGAGTCGCATGGGAAAGTACCAAAATGCCCTGATACTCTTCCAATATACCAAACTGGACGTGTCCGCATTCCTTCCTTAAATTCAGGGTCGTCATTTCATGAGCCCAACAATTTTGACCCATAAATTAACACTAACAAGTCGAGTCTCATTAATAATTAAAATACAATTTGTTGAGGGGTAAAATCGTCATCACATTAATATCCGTGCGAGGCGGTTAGGGCTAACCTCCTCCCTTCGGCTCTTCCGGGCTTCCATAGCTCGGCCCCCTCCGGGCTTCCATAGCTCGGCCCCCTCCGTTCCATAGCTCGGCCCCCTCCGGGCTTCCGTAGCTCGGCCCCCTCCGGGCTTCCGTAGCTCGGCCCCTCCGGGCTTCCGTAGCTCGGCCCCTTCGGGCTTCCGTAGCTCGGCCCTTAGCTCGGCTTCCTTCCGTAGCTCGGCTAGCTCGGCCCTTCCGGGCTTCTCATAGCTCGGCCCCTTCCGGGCTTCCATAGCTCGGCCCCTTCCGGGCTTCCGGGGGCTTCCGTAGCTCGGCCCCTTCCGGGCTTCCGTAGCTCGGCTCCTTCCGGGCTTCCAGCTCGGCCCCTTCCGGGCTTAGCTCGGCAGCTTCCGTAGCTCGGCATAGCTCGGCCCCTATAGCTCGGCAATCAAGCGCCTACACCCCTCCGCGAACCTGACGCGGGAGAGCCCAGGCCTACCAGAACGGCATCCTAGACAAGGAATCATGTCGGGACGTGGCCTAAAGCCTATCATAACCGCCCCAGGCCTACAACCAGATCTCGAGACATCAAGGAGCTCTCCCAGCCGTCGATCCCTTAACAAACGGTACGGATTCTAACGGCCCCACAACGGCCTGATTCTGTCCGCCTCCGTATCGTAACAACCTCCGAACCTTCCAGAAGACGCTCAAGACCCAGGTGACAGTCTATAAATATCAGATTCACAGATTCCCTCAGGTACGCACTCTTGACGCACACCTCTGGACTCACTCTCTCCCCGGCAGCTCGTCGGCGCTCTGCCCCTCTAGAGCTTCCGATTGGCCGCCCCCAGAGGTCTCCCGGAGAGATCCACCTCCCCACTGTCTGGTTGATCGCCGATTTCTTCTCCACTGACTTGAGCGTCGGAGGGCCTTCCGCGGAGGACCACCCCCAGCGTCCCTCCGCGTGTGGGCTTCTTTTTGCAGGTCCGCCCCCCCTCTCCTGGAGATCGACCGCGCCCGAGTCGGAGGACGGATCCCGGCGGCAACAGATTGGCGCTAGAGGAAGGGCCTCAAGTCCCATTAAAACTTGAAGAAAGGAGACAAGGATCTAATCCGGAGAAGAACCTCTCTGAATGGCCAACCGGAGAGAGCAACCTCTGATGCCCAAGATCAGGTCGCTTCCCAGAGGCCTGATCCGACTGGCGCCACAGCGCCACAACCCCCACCGTCGAACTCCGTCGCCGCCTGCCATCCCGGTGACCCAGGACCAGTTCGCTACGCTGGTCCAGCAAGTCCAGGCCCTTACCCACCTGGTCCAGGAGCGCCTTGCAGCTCCTCCTGCTTCGCATCCTCAGAAGGAGGCGGCGATTCCTTCTTCGCCGGCGGCCTCCTCCTCTGATGGGTCCGCGGATCCCCCACATCGGCCCAGGGGGACAAACCAGTCCCGCGAGCCGGTTATGATAGAGATCCTCTCAGATCTCGGCGAGCCCGCTCCCTCTCCCCGGCGACATCTCACCATGATTCCACGCCATCCTTGCGATTCTCGCGCCCAGCTCCTCCTCCGGCGAGGAGGAGATCCGCCGTCAGATCCAGGAGATGCGTCAGGAGCTGGACGCCAAGCAGACCCATCTGCCCCAGCCCAAGGCGGAGCAGGGCATCCCTTTCTCTAAGGGGATCATGGAGGAAGTGATTCCCTCCCATGTCAAACTGCCAGCCGTCGAACCCTATCACGGCTCCACTGATCCGGACGACCATCTCAGTAGCTTCCGGTCAATAATGATGTTCCACGGAGCATCTGATGCGGTCCTCTGCCGAGCCTTCCCATCCACCCTCAGAGGATCCGCCCGAACCTGGTTCAACGCCTTGAAACCGGTTCCATTGATTCATTCGACGAGCTGAGCCACCTTTTTATTGGCCAGTTCGTCAGCAGCCGCCGCCACCGACGAAGATCCGACTCCCTCTCCGAAGTCAAGCAGAGAGAGGGGGAGTCCTTGAGGAATTACCTTGGCCGTTTCAACAAGGCCATGTTAGAGGTGGACCACCTTAATCATGAGGTGGCTATGTCCGCCCTGGCGGGGGTTTCGAAGGAGAGCGACTTCTATCTGGCATGGAGGTCAGCTACCCCCCATGTCTCTGATATGATGGCCCTTGCGGACAAGTACGCTAGGGTCGAGGAGTCGCGGAGAGTGCCCGCGCTGAGCAAGCAAAGAAGAAGGAGCCCAAAGTCCCGACAGACACCGTCCCATCCGTCGACCAAGTCCGCCTCGCCGCCAAAGAGTCCCTCCGCTGCCGCCAAGGAATCGCTCCCGGAGTCCTCCCAGGCGATTCGATCGCTATACTCCGCTGACTGTGCCCCGGCGCAAATCCTCATGGAGATAGAGCGCCAACTTCCCCGGCCAGTACCTCTCCGAGGGAACCCGACCCGAAGAGATCCCGCCAAGTACTGCCGCTACCATAGGGAGCACGGTCATGACACTGAAGAATGCTGGCAGCTGAAGAATGAAATAGAGAGGTTGATTCGGCGGGGACGGCTGGATCAGTTCAGGAGGGCCCCGAGCCGCAGCAACAAGGAGGTGACCGCCAGCCCGAGCTCCCACAACTCCCTCCTCCACCAAATCCGCCCGTGGTTGGCCGTATCAACATGATTGAAGAGGCCGGCGGATCGAGCCCAGGGGCGACGGTGATGCACCGGTGCCAAAGAAGGCACGGACGGCGAACTCTCCTTTTCGATGATCTTCTTGGGATACAGCTCCCCCACGATGACGCACTTGTTGTATCCCTTAATTTGAACAATTATGATGTAAGCCGAATCCTCGTTGATAGTGGAAGTTCGGTAAACGTTTTGTACCTCGGTGTGTTTGCCAGGATGAAATTGCTCATGGAAAACCTTCGAGCCGTGGATTCCGCCCTGATGGGATTCACCGGCGACGTCATCATCCCGGAAGGAATCGTCACCCTGACGGTCCGCGCGGGAACCTGGCCCCTTGTGACCATTGTACAGACCGATTTCCTAGTGACCGACCTCAGGTCCCCATACAACGCCATATTCGGCAGGCCTGGCTTGATGTCCCTCAAGGCAGTTGTCTCTATCCCGCATCTGTCTATGAAGTTCCCCACCGAGCGAGGAGTTGGAGTGGTTCGGGGAAGTCAGGCCATGGCTCGGCAATGTTTCGTTACGAGCCTTCAGTCTAGAATGCCCGAAGTTGACGGGCTAGACGCTCGCGAAGACTTCGCCGAACAGCGGGGAGAACCGGCAGAGAATTGGAGGAAGTACCATTGGACGAAGCTCGCCCGACCGAACCATAAGGATCGGGTCGCTACTCAAAGGAGAGCCTCGGCACAGGTTGATCAGATTCCTCCAAAGCAATGCCGACATCTTCGCCTGGACCGCCTCCGACATGCCAGGGATCAGCCCCGAGGTCCTCGTCCACCATCTCAATGTGGACGAGAGGCACAGGCCTGTTAAGCAGAAGAAAAGAAGCTTCGCCCCAGAGCGGCAAAAAGCCATTGAAGAAGAGGTCGACAAACTCATCAAGGCCAACTTCGTCCGAGAGGTGAATTACCCAACTGGCTGTCAAATGTCGTCATGGTGAAAAAGTCGAACGGCAAATGGAGGATCTGCATCGACTTCACCGACCTCAACAAAGCCTGCCCGAAGGACAGCTTCCCCCTCCCTCGGATCGATCAGCTCGTGGACGCCACCTCAGGCCACCAAATGCTGTCATTCATGGACGCCTATTCCGGCTACAATCAGATCCGAATGGCCCCCGAAGATGAAGAAAAGACCGCCTTCATAACCGACCGAGGTACCTACTGTTACCGTGTTATGCCTTTTGGTCTTAAAAATGCAGGGGCGACCTACCAGCGGCTGGTCAACAAGGTGTTCAAGGAGCAAATCGGCCGGAACATGGAGGTGTACGTGGACGACATGCTGGTCAAAAGCAAGGAGGCGCACAGCATGTCGAGGACCTCTCGGAGAGCTTTGCAACGTTGCGCAAATATGGGATGAAACTCAACCCGACCAAGTGCGCCTTCGGCGTCAACTCGGGAAGTTCCTCGGCTTCATGGTCTCCCAGCGAGGTATCGAAGCTAACCCCCAGAAGATTCAAGCTCTCCAACAAATGGCGCCCCCTGCATCTGTTAAAGAGGTCCAGCGCCTAACCGGGAGGATAGCGGCCCTTAACCGCTTTGTGGCGCGGTCGGCCGAGAGATGCCTCCCCTTCTTCAAAACTCTCCGATCGGCCAAAAACTTCCAGTGGACTCCCGAGTGCCAGAAGTCATTTCAAGATCTCAAGAAGTACCTCGGCTCGCCCCCGCTTCTCAGTAGCCCACCCCAGGAGAGACCCTATTCTTGTACCTGGCTGTTTCGGAGGGCGCGTTTGTTCGGTGCTAGTCAAAGAAGAAGGCAAAGTCCAGAAGCCGATCTACTATGTGAGCAGGCTGCTCCGCGATGCGGAGACGAGGTACAGCAGGATTGAAAAGATGGTGTTGGCCTTATCACCTCAGTTCGAAAGCTACGACCGTATTTCCAAGCACATTCTGTGACGGTCCTGACTGACCAACCCATCAAGGCGGTGGTCCACCGTCCGAAACATCGGGGAGAATGACCAAATGGGCCGTCGAGCTAAGCGAGCATGACATACATTTTCAGCCTCGCCCAGCCATCAAAGCCCAAGTACTGGCCGACTTCCTCCTCGAGTGTACCATCCCGGAGGACGGTTCTGCCCCAGACTCCCTGAAGAGCCAAAGTCTGGAGCCCGGTGGCTCCTCCACGTCGACGGGTCGTCCAATGCCCATCACTCCGGTGCGGGTCTAGTTCTTACTAGTCCTGAGGGGATGACTTTCGAGTATGGCGTCCGATTCTCCTTCCCGGCTTCCAACAACGAAGCCGAGTATGAAGCCCTGTTAGCCGGTCTCCGGATCGCCCGCAACCTGAAGGTGGAAAAGCTCAACGCCTTCACCGACTCTCAGCTGGTAGCCGGCCATGTTCGGGGAGAGTTTGAAGCTCGGGAGCCGAACATGATTCGGTATCTCCAGGAGGTGCGTAACTTGCTTCCTCATTTTTCTGAATTTGAAATTATTCAGATCCCCAGATCTGAGAACGCCCGTGCCGACCTACTCTCCCGACTGGCAACCACGGAATCAATGGATGCCGAGCAAAAATTCCACCTGGAGACTCTGGAAAAGCCGAGCATCATGGAAGCCGACCGAGTGATGCAAGTCGAAGGCCGAACCATCCTGGTTCGACCCTATCCTCAAATATCTCAAAGAAGGGTCGCTTCCGTCCGACCGAAGAGAGGCTAGGAAGCTGAAGCTGCAGGCCACCCATTATGTAGTAATTGACAACCAACTTTACAAGCGGTCTTTTTCCATGCCGCTGCTTAGATGCCTTCGCCCATCCGAAGCGATTATGCTCTGCGCGAGGTACATGAAGGGATTTGCGGCAACCATCTGGGAAGCCGATCCCTATGCACAAGGTACTGCGGCAGGGCTACTACTGGCCGACCATGCAAAGAGACGCGGACGATTTAGTCCGAGCCTGTGACTCCTGCCAGACACGCAAACATCCAAAGACTCCCTTCCGCCGAGCTAGTTCTATATCCTCCGCTTGGCCCTTTGCCAAATGGGGGATGGACATCCTCGGCCCATTCCCGCTTGCGACGGGACAGCGGAAATTCTTATTTGTCGCCATTGACTACTTCACCAAATGGGTCGAAGCGGAAGCAGTCGCACAATCACCGAGGCACGGGCCAGAGACTTTGTTTGGAGGTCCATCATCTGCCGATTCGGCCTCCCCACACTATAATCACCGATAACGGTAAGCAGTTTGACAACTCCAAATTCCGCCAATTCTGTGAGGAACACGGAATCCGCCACCACCTTACTTCGGTCGGGCACCCACAAGCCAACGGAGCGGCCGAGGTAACCAACAGGACCCTCCTCCAGGGAATTAAAGCTCGCCTCTCCAGAGCCCAAGGCAGATGGGCCGATGAGCTACATCATGTCTTGTGGGCCTACCGAACTACCCCGAGAATCCCGACCGGCGAGACTCCATTCCGAATGGCTTTTGGCACAGAGGCTGTCATCCCTGTGGAAATAGGCCTCCCATCATTGCGGGTGGAGAACTATTCGGAGGAAGCAAGCGACGAGCAACTCCGCACCAACCTCGACTTGGTAGAAGAAGTCAGAGAAAAGGCCCGAATCAGGACGGCTGCTTATCAACAGAGGGTGGCTCGGTACCATGCCTCCCGGGTCAAGGGGAAAGCCTTCCTACCCGGCGACCTTGTCCTCCGGAAAGCTTCTGTATCCAAACCGCTGGAGCAAGGAAAACTGGCGCCAAACTGGGAGGGCCCGTATCAAATAACGAGATTATTGGACCAGGAACCTACAAGCTGCAGGATCTGGATGGGAAGTCCATTCCCCGGACTTGGAACGCGGACAACCTTCGCAAATATTATCAATAGGGTATGTCCTCTCTGAATTCATCTTCGCATGCTCCCTACACATTCCTGCTTATCTGTTTCCTCAAAACCTGTTGCGTGAATCATTATGCACTATATTGCTATAAATTGCAAGAAGAAACAGATACTGCTTACCAATCCTCGGCACACCGAGCTTTCTGTTGAACAGTCTCCGAACCTTGGCAGGGCCAAGTGAACCTTGGCAGGGCCAAGTAAAATATTCTCCGAACCTCGGCAGGGCCGAGCAACAAATCTCCGAACCTTGGCAGGGCCAAGTAAAATCTCCGAACCTTGGCAGGGCCAAGTAAAATATTTCTCCGAACCTCGGCAGGGCCGAGCAACAAATCTCCGAACCTTGGCAGGGCCAAGTAAAATATTTCTCGAACCTCGGCAGGGCCGAGCAACAAATCTCCGAACCTTGGCAGGGCCAAGTAAAATATTTCTCCGAACCTCGGCAGGGCCGAGCAACAAATCTCCGAACCTTGGCAGGGCCAAGTAAAATATTTCCGAACCTCGGCAGGGCCGAGCAACAAATCTCCGAACCTTGGCAGGGCCAAGTAAAATCTCCGAACCTTGGCAGGGCCAAGTAAAATCCGAACCTCAGGGCCAAGGAACCTCGGCAGGGCCGAGCAACAAATCTCCGAACCTTGGCAGGGCCAAGTAAAATATTTCTCCGAACCTCGGCAGGGCCGAGCAACAAATCTCCGAACCTTGGCAGGGCCAAGTAAAATATTTCCGAACCTCGGCAGGGCCGAGCAACAAATCTCCGAACCTTGGCAGGGCCAAGTAAAATATTTCTCCGAACCTCGGCAGGGCCGAGCAACAAATCTCGAACCTTGGCAGGGCCAAGTAAAATATTTCTCCGAACCTCGGCAGGGCCGAGCAACAAATCTCGAACCTTGGCAGGGCCAAGTAAAATATTTCTCCGAACCTCGGCAGGGCCGAGCAACAAATCTCCGAACCTTGGCAGGGCCAAGTAAAATATTTCTCCGAACCTCGGCAGGGCCGAGCAACAAATCTCCGAACCTTGGCAGGGCCAAGTAAAATATTTCTCCGAACCTCGGCAGGGCCGAGCTAACAAATCTCCGAACCTTGGCAGGGCCAAGTAAAATATTTCTTCGAACCTCGGCAGGGCCGAGCAACGAATCCTCCGAGCCATGGCAAGTCCAGGTAAAAGTCACTTGGGCTAAAACCCCAGCGAAAAAGCCTAAGCGTACAGGCCTCGACCATAGCCGAACGGCCCCCAAATAGTCCCCGAAGGACTTCGTCCGGTTTAAAAACGAGCGTGTTAAACAAAAACCGTAGACGCACAAAAGAAGCCACCATTGGCAAAACCACTCTTGAGGCCATCGAGCCCCGCACAATCGGCCGAGAGCCCCGAGCAGAACTAGACGATTTCCCTCTCTGCTACTGGAAATCTTTTGAGTGACACCCCTATAACCCATCGTTCAAAGAGCCTATATTAGCGCGCAAAAAACGACGGGGCCGCGCCAACCGCCTGATTCATCACACAGGTCAAGGCCATAAACTCTTAAAGAAAGGGACTTCAAAATAAGATCCATCTTTCATTTATAAAAAGAAAGGATCACAGAGAGGTAGTAAAAAATGAACACAAGAAGGGAGGCCCTGAGTCAGAATTCGGAGTCACTCCCAGAGGCCAACAGCTCCTCCAGGCGCTCCATCAGGTCAGCCACCTGCTGACGAAGGGACATGATCTCCTCCCTCTGCTGGTCTATCAGCCGGCGTGAGGCCTCCGCCTCCCTGACCGACACGTCCAAGAATTCTTCGGCAGTCCTCGCAAGCTGCTCATTGCTTGCGAAGGCCGACGCGAGGCTCAGCCCATCAACCGTGACGGAGGTGCACCTCCCCTCCGAGCACGGCGGGCTGTCAAGTGAGGAATGCGACTCACCTGATGATCGCGCTGGAGAGGCCATTCTTTTTGAGCTTAAAATGAGGAATGGTCAAAAGCGACGCCCCTCGGTCGTATTTATACTCGCCAGGAGGATATCTCTACCAGTCGCGCCGTAACTGCCGACCCATAGGAACTCGCCACGCGTAGCCGATTCAATGCTGGCAAATCCGAGGTATCGCGCCCCATCCCAAGAAGGATTGATAAGCGCGAGCAGATTGTTCGGGAGTTCCCCAGGCGAACATTTTTCGATCTGTCGCCCCTCGCAATGAATGCGTTCGGCGCTTCCCCGAGCCTCTTAATGCTGGCCTCTTTTTCGGGAAACGTGGAAGTCCGGCATTCGGCCAATAACTTGCCCCCTCGGGAGGAGTGGCAGCACCAATAAAAGCATGACAATATACCGCCCGTTCTGCCCTAGCGCCCCCTTTTATCAAGCACCGCGTGGACCTAACGATGTGGCCTACAACGACAGCTGAGTCGCTCCCTTCGAGCCCGAATCTCCAAACCTCGGCGGGGCCGAGCTACCAAATCTCCGAACCTCGGCAGGGCCGAGCTACAAAATTCTCGAACCTTGGCAGGGCCAAGTAAAGTGTCCTCCGAACCCCGGCTGGGCCGAGTGACTAAATCCCCGAACCTTGGCAGGGCCAAGTGATCCATCCTCCGAGCCTCGGTTGGATCGATCGTCAAGTTCTCCAAACCTCGGCAGGGCCGAGTGGATAAATCTCGGACCTTGGCAAGGCCGAGGCAAATACCTTTGAAACTTGACTAACTCAGGCGACTGAATCCCCAAACCATAAGGGAGAAAGTACAGGTTTCCCGACCTGTCGGCCCCAGCCGACCTATTTTGTCTGTCGGCCCCAGTCGACCTATTTCGCCTATCGGCCCCAGCCGACCTATTCTGTCTGTCAGCTCCAGCCGACCTAGCCGACCTCGGTCCCAGCCAACCTATTTTGTCTGTCGGCCCCAGCCACCTATTTCGCCTGTCGGCCCCAACCGACCTATTCTGTCTGTTGGCCCCAGCCGATCTATTTCGCCCGTCAGCCCCAGCCGAACCATTTTGTCTGTCGGCCCCAGCCGATCTATCTTGTCTGTCGGCCCCAGCCGATCTATTTTGTCTGTCGGCCCCAGCCGACCTATTTTGCCTGTCGTCCCAAGCCGACCTACTGTGCTCGTCGGTCCCAACCGACCTGCTTCACCCTTTGGTACGAGCCAACACACTTTCCCAATCTCGAAATAAAGATGACCCAAGAGCATCAGGAGCCACAAGCCGATCGAGGCAAGACTAAGCAACAGCAAAATCACGCAAGAAAAACGCTCAAATGGAAACAGGAAATCCTTTCACTATGAAACGTTAAACAAAAAACAAATGTTTGAAGGATGAAGTACATGAATAGCCCCTAAGGATCGGGGGCCACACCAGCTCTGGAGGAACCCTCAGTGGCACCTACAGAAGCGCGGCTAGACTCGCCCTTCTCTGACATTTTCACCCCCTCCGCGGCAATATGCGACCGTCCCTCAGAAACTGCAACTTCGCTAGGACCAGGGGCGGCGCTAAGTTCGGCGTCAGAAACGTCGACATATTCGTCTTCGTCCTCTTCTCCAGACTTGCCATCATCGGGATCTTCAGCGCTCAGAAAAGAAAGGTCCCATTCCGGGTGCTCGCTGAGAATCTGCTGTTTGCACTCCTCCTTCCCATGACGGAAGGCGTCAACGCTGATAGCGTCTTGCCTCCCCCTGAGTATGGCATGCTGCGTCTTGGCCTCCACCGTCTGTTTCTCAGCCTCAATCACCTGGGCCTTCAGGATGATGTTTTGCTCCTCGAGCTCGCTAGCCCATGTCTCGAGTTCCGAGCTCCTATCGCGAGTAGACGCGAGCTCACCTTGAAGAGCCTGAACCTCTGACTCCATCTTCGCCATCCGAAAAGTCCAAAATCAAATCGGCACTGCGAGAACCCAGTAATAAAAACAAAAAGGGGAAAATAAGAGCGTACCTCCCCCTCTCGCTGGGCCAACCTTTTGGCCAGTTCTTCTGCCTCGCTCCTGGCTCTCGTCCTGTCAGCCCTTATCATCTCAACCCTCTCCTGTAGAGTGCTGATCTTTAGCTGTCTGGCTTCGATATCCCTCTGAGCTCAGGTTAGCTCGTCGTTCACCCGAGTTATCACCCCTTGTTGCCACTTAGCGCCCTCTTTCAAATGGACAATCTCGCTATCGCGGCACTTCAGTCGCTCCTCCACCTCGCCAAGCATCCTGGTTAAACGCTTCCTCTCATCTGCAGCTTCCCTCCCCAGCCGACCTATGCTCTCATTATGCTCTTTCTGCATCGCCTTCACCTCCGCAGAATGCTTCGATTCGATTCTGGCCAACTCCAAACACGCATCATCGTTCTTCGCCAGGAGTCCCCGCAGCTCCTTTACTTTGCGCTTTTGCTTGGACACCTCGTCCACGGCAGCCTGATGTGCCGCCCTTGCCCCCTTCGAGTTCCTGTCCATCATGTCCATGAGCTCTTCGAACTACTCAGACACCTTCAGCCATGACTGGAGCTCGACATTCTCCCTCCGGGCCTGGACACTGGCCCCCGTCGCCAAACTCAAGCGCCAGCAAATCGCCCGGGAAAGAAAAACGCTCTGCAAAGGCCAAAATTGAATAAGAGCCCACGATGGGGTCAATCGAGAAACATCTATCACACAATAAAAGTAACTCACCCGCGAGGCATAAGCCCGAGTCATCCTCATCAAGGTTGTGTTATCAATGTCGGGAAGAAGATGGATACTTTCTGCTATGCCTTGCTGCCCGAACGCAGCGTCGACCAACCCCAGGTCGGCAAACTTATCCATCGAGGGATCCGCGCCCGGATACAAGGCCGACCTAATCATGGCAGAGAACGCCTCCTCAATACTAGCGTCCGAACTGCCGGATGGGCCAACCCCGCCTGAAGGAGCGGCCTGGGCGCCCTCCGCCTGAGAGGCCTTCAACGTCCCAGCCTCCTCTATCAAGGCCCTGGCTTGGGTTTCTTCAGATAATTCGGCTAGCCCAAGTGCCAACTTCCCCAAAACCTTTTTGAAGAAGCTCCCAGCGCGGAGCTCTCACCTTGTCGCGTCTCCTCCTTCGACGCCCCTTTCCCGACCTGCTCTACTGCTTGTGTCTCCTCCGTAGGCTCCCCCGAAGCCTCGGTCTGACCTGCCTCGCTACTTCCGGATCCCCCTACAACGGGATCGAGAGAGAGCTCTCCCTGAACCTCTCCAGCTATGGCCGTCTCCTCCCCTCTCCCGCTGGGGCCGGTGGTGATCCCGTGGGGACAATGGCCCCCTCGGGGATGACCGCCTCTGCCGAATCCGCCGCCGTTTCCTCTTTCAGGGGAACGTGGTCTGGCGAGTCAACGGAGCTTCATCCGAGCTGTCTGAAATCTCCAGCATGAAAGGGTCGGGCGCCATAACCGCCCTCCCCGGATCCTCTCTCGCCCCCGGCGCCTCTGTAGCGACTGCCCCGGCATCTGGCGGGCTTCTGGCGGATGTATGAGCCCTTTTCTTGGGCCGGCCGCTGTCCGCGCCGCTGCCTTCCCTCGGCGCTTCCCTCTCTTCCTCTTGGAGAGGCTCGACAACGCCAACCTTGTGGCTGTCAAACCAGAGCGCATGTGCTCAGATCTAGGCGCATTAATCAAGAAAAATCCACAGCGCGAAAGGAACTCACCTTGCGGGTCCAGGGGGCTAAGCCCGGCTGCGAAGAGGGCCCCCTCCGATAGCAGATCGTTAGCTGAAAATACCTGTCGTTGCGAAGGACGTCCAAGTCCTTCTCCTCCTGCGCCGTCAGAGCCGGATGCGTCTCCACATCCCTTGCAACAATTCCCCATTGCCGAGGAAAGTCGGAACCGACGTTCCCCTCCGCGATAACAAATCGACTCTTCCACCCCTTGATGGAAGAAGGCTTATCCATGATAACGTTGAAGGATCTCCGGGGCCCGATGTAGGGCCACTCTGATTTCCTCCCCGGAGTCAGATGGTAGTAGGTGCGAAAAAGAGGGAGAGTGGCGATGATCCGAATCTGGTGGCACATCGAGATGAATCCGATGATATTCCGCCAACTGTTCGGAGCCACCATTGACGGGCTGATATTGTAGTGGGTCATGATCTACTTCACCAGGGGGTGGAGAGGAAAACGAAGACCCGCCTTCAAACTATCCTCGTAGATGAAGACCTCGGACCCTAGATCCCGGGTAACTCTATCACTGGGCTCCGACGCCCGTAGGACGACGTCCAAGGGCAAGCCATATCGCTGATGAATCCTCCCCAGGTCCTCGGCAACGATCTCGGAGGCCACATCGTCGGGGCTCATCGCCATTGAAAGGGGTACCAAACAAAAACAGTAAGCATCGAAGAAGATGAAGGCCAGAACCCTTTTTGAAAGAAAAACGCGAAGGCACCGAGAGCATGCACATATATATATATATATATATATATATATATATATATACACGCCATGCGGCCGTCACTTCGCTTCTCCGCCAAGGAAGCCGCCCTGAAGAGGCAGGGCATCTCATCCCAGGCATCCAGAATCGCCTCGACAACCATCCGATCGATCGGGATTCATAGCGTGGCGCAATCCCAACCATCGCTCGTGGAGGAGCCTTAGCCCCGAAGGCGAGATGCCCCTGTCGCATTAATTAGGGCATCATTGCGCGAGCTGTCTAGGCCAAGACGTCCCATCCGTGATGCGCCGTTCGAACTTGTACTCCCTGCGCCCGAACCTACGCTTCGAACTAGGGAGTGGAGGGCATGTGTTGAGGGGTAAAATCATCATCACATTAATATCCGTGCGAGGCGGTTAGGGCTAACCTCCTCCCTTCGGCTCTTCCGGGCTTCCATAGCTCGGCCCCCTCCGGGCTTCCATAGCTCGGCCCCTTCCGGGCTTCCATAGCTCGGCCCCTCCGGGCTTCCATAGCTCGGCCCCCTCCGGGCTTCCGTAGCTCGGCCCCTTCCGGGCTTCCGTAGCTCGGCTCCTTCCGGGCTTCCGCAGCTCGGCCCCTTCGGGCTTCCATAGCTCGGCTCCTTCCGGGCTTCCGCAGCTCGGCCCCTTCCGGGCTTCTGTAGCTCGGCTCCTTCCGGGCTTCCGTAGCTCGGCTCCTTCCGGGCTTCCGTAGCTCGGCCCCTTCCGGGCTTCCATAGCTCGGCCCCTTTCGGCTTCCATAGTTCGGCCCCTTCCGGGCTTCCGTAGCTCGGCCCCTTCCGGGCTTCCGTAGCTCGGCTCCATCCGGGCTTCCGCAGCTCGGCCCCTTCCGGGCTTCTGTAGCTCGGCTCCTTCCGAGCTTCCGTAGCTCGGCCCTTTCGGGCTTCCATAGCTCGGCCCCTTCCGGGCTTCCATAGCTCGGCTCCTTTCGGGCCTCTGTGGCTCGGTCTCTTCCATGGCTCGGTTTCATCAAGCGATCCGTAGCCTAGCACCCACCTCCGCGGAACTTGACGCGGGAGAGCCCAGGCCTCCCGAACCGCATCCTAGACAAGGAATCATGTCTGGACGTGGCCTAGAGCCTATTGTAACCGCCCCACGCCTGCCCAACCAGATTTCGAGACATCAAGGAGCTCTCCCGGCCGTCGATCCCTTAACAAACGAGTACGGAGCCTAACGGCCCCACGATGGCCTGATTCTGTCCGCCTCCGTATCGTAACAACCTCTGAACCTTCCAGAAGACGCTCAAGGTCCGAATGACAGTCTATAAATATCAGATTCACAGATTCTCTCAGGTACGCGACTCTTGACGCACACAAAACTCTGGACTCACCCCTCTCTCCCTGGTAGCTCATCGGCGCTCTGCCTCCTCCTAGAGCTTCCGATTGGCCGCCCCCTGGAGAGGTCTCCTGGAGAGATCCACCTCCCCACTATCTGGTTGATCGCCGATTCCTTCCCCACTGACTTGAGCATCGAGGGCCTTCTGCGGAGGACCACCCCCAGCGTCCCTCCGCGTGTGGGCTTCTTTTTGCAGGTCCGCCGCACCCCTCTCCCTGGAGATCGACCGCGCCCGAGTCGAAGGACGGATCCCGGCGGCAACACAATTAAAATTAAAAAATGACCCATAATGATACATAAAAATAATTTTTCTCTAAAATACAACTAATTCAGCAACATTAAAATTTAAATATTTAAAATTAAGTTATTTACATTATAATAAATATAATATCTATAATAATGCTTGAAATTAACCATAAATTTTTATTAAAAAATATGATAATACTAATTAAAATTGTGATAAAAATAAAAATTCAAGCATAATATTCATATTCTAGGTGATAAATGAGAGATGGAAAGAGAGATTTAAATCTAAAATATTACTAAAAATCTTTAAAAACTAAAACTTATATTTATATTCTGTTGATTTAAAAATAATGGTGGAGGGTATGAAAAAATCAATATGGACCAATCAATTATCCAACTGACTTTAGTGAAAAATTAAAAATTTATATTCCCCCCCTCACCCTCCCCCCGCCCCCATGAAATATCTCAGCATCCCCCCTTTCGACAGCACCCCCCCTCTCGCTCACGACAGCCCCCTCCTTCTTCGGCCTTACCCGGCACGCCCAGAGTCTTCTTCCCCGGCAAGTCTTCCCAGCGGCCATCTTCCCCGGTGAGCTCTCCCTTCCTTCCTCCTTTCCTCCCTCCCTCCCTCACTCGCTCGGCTCCACCTCCCTCAACCGACTCCTCCACCTTCCTTAGCCGAGCTCCGCCTTCCTTCCCGGCGTCCGCCTC
>UESW01003309.1:0-69071 GCA_900491605.1 Calamus simplicifolius | reverse complement strand
GTTCTATCTATCCACAGTCAGTCTGTGAGGTTAGAGTGACTGAAGAGTCATTTCCATGATGTATCAGATAGAGATAGCCGCCGTAGGATAGAGTGTGCAGCGCGAGCGTATTTCTTTTTTTGTTAGGGTGTACACTTTTTGTCGGTAAGAGCAGGATGAGGGTGCCTATAGCTTATCTTGCTCTGCTTCGATATTTGGATAGAGTGAGCACATATGCCTGGGGTGCGGGTGCCTTGGCTCATTTATATCGGCAGTTGGGGATTGCGTCTAGGGCATCCGTTAGATAGATCAGTGGATATATGACGCTTCTCCAGGCATGGATTTCGCTTTCTCACTCCTCACCCAGCCCTGGACTATACTGATGCTAGGCCCTGTGTACACCGATGGACTCCCGGCAGTCCACCCCATACTACGATGGACCATTTGGTGATTCTACGCGAGTCATTGGACGTATTGAGGGTAGATGAGGTATGTACCATAGGACCATGCACTTGTATATTTCTATAATTTGCCATACATTATCAAACTGATTACGATTTATCTGTTGCAGGTAGTTTGGGATCCCATCGTCTTATCCGGGATGATCGTCCATTCCTTGATATTGCATTCTTTAGTGGATGTCTGAAGTGCATGGATGTCGTAGAACCCTATCATCCTGAAAGGGTTTTACGACAGTTCGATAGGATACAGACTATCCCCCGTGCGCCACTAGCCCCTGAGCGAGCCAGCAGAGGATCGACAGCAGCATCGTACCGCATCCGGTACGTCTTCTATGAGCAGTTATGGGAGAGGTGGGAGGATCACCTGCTGAGCCCAGTGAGCAGGAGCCATCCGGTGACCCGACCCTCAGATTGCGTACCGGATATTTGGAGTGGTATTCTCGGATCACGCATCTGGCTGTTCACCCTCCAGAGAGCCAATCCAGTATCTACTCCCGATCACGTCCCGATGATGCTGATGCTAACGTGTAAGGCCAGTGTATTGCAGATGCGCTTGGCCTTTGCACCAGCATACTTGATATGGATCGGGAGGAGGCTGTTGCGTCACAGGGGATGTACATGTACGATGTCATATCGCAGATTGCACATGTGTTGCAGGGTCAGCATATCTCTACGGTTGAGCCTGTTGAGCCTGATGTCCCTAGCCCTAATCATGCATCGCCACAGCAGTACAGGCGTCGACGACGGCGTGGTGGGGATCCCTGATGTACCTCATATATTTTGTATCTTTTAGCATATAGTGCATCTTTTTGTAAAAGACATTGAAATTTGAATGAAATTTTACTTCCTTTTGGCTCAATTTGAATGAAAATTTTTGGAATTAATATAAATATGTCAAACATTATACAAAATTGATTATTGCTAACAAAATTAACTCTATAGCTCAATAGTCTCGCTAATAATAACATCCGACGAGATCATTTGTCTGAACTGGTGAATCTTAGATGCATATGAAGTAGCCCATCCGGAAGCACAGGGCAAATGATGTTTTTGCCAATTGCTTGCTATTTAGGGAAAGGATGACCCGGTAACAGAAACACCTGCAAAATATATAAATTAGTAAATAAATGAATTATTAGTCATTTAAGGATGATTAAGAGCCATTTAATTAATACATCCATAAAATGATTGCCATTTACGAACGCTACTGTAATATCTTTGCGGATAAAGGAGGAAGAGGCACCGATCGTAGAGGTAGGAATGTAAGACATTGTTGCAAGGAAGATGGAATAGGACAACGTTATAGCGGGCATGCCCCATATCCGGTATAGTCATCCACCGGTCATAAGGTGGACAATGATCAAAATATGATAATGCATGTTCAATCTGATGGTTATCTCAGAACGATTCTGAGATGTTTGCGGAAGCGTGATAAGGATCAAATCACTTATCTTAGCGGAAACAAGATACGGATAAATCACATATCTTAAAAATTGAGTTAGCATGATCTATACCCGTATTAATTTAATAACAAGAATAATAAAGAGATTAAGAAATCGACCTTTTGTTCTTCACGAACACTACCTTGGAATCACCAAATCCTTTGATCACCACAGATCTTTCCAAACATTCTCCAGATTATAATGAACACGAACGAGTGGACGTTCCTTTTGATTTGGGTTGAGATTACACAACTGATTTTAATTCATTTTATATTCTCAACTCATGAGATAAAGTGAAGTTGAAGGAGGAACTCTCTGGTTGATCATTGTTTTCAGATGATCTTCTCTATCTCTTGTGAATCTTATATTCACATAGAATAATAACTATTAACCTCTTTCATTAATTAATCAATTAATTAATATTTAAAGATTACTTCAACTCTTGGAATTACTTTATATCAATCCAACAACCAATTGTTGGTTAGATATATTTATCATGGGACGTTACGGAAGAGAGAAAGGCTCATGATCCATATTTATTTCTCCAACAACTAAATAAATTTCTCTTCTCGTGGAATATGTCTACGATGTGTTCCCAGCACACCGTATAATGAAATTAATCTAATTAATTTCTATATAAAAAATAATTTAGAATTCTCAATTCCAAATTAATAACTCAACCCAACATATCATAAAGTTCACATAATTTAATGGAGCCGTGATATTATAATTCTATGCTCCAATAATTTTGACATTCAATTAACACCTTAATTAAAATATCAAAATTATTAATTCCAAATTACTCCACTAAAAATTTGGAATTGTACTCTTAAAATTATAAAATTAATTATATTCATAAGGATTTGAATCGTCACACATATAAATCAATCCTCCATAAACGGTTCATGATTTAAGCTAGGCATTTTCGTTAACCTCTTTAATCACATCTTTATCCATAAGTACCACTAATTCTATAATGAATAATATATTTATGATCCAATCATAAATTGAGCGCTCTTATTATTCAAGTCCGAATCAACACTTATGGGAACCGTCCATCTGACTTCTTTACGAACGAATGGATTTCATCTTGTATATTAATATTCCCGGCTACTTATGTTATTATATTTTCAATATACCAAGAATTTGACATTATGTTCTGTGTCATTATCTGGTAAGTCAAAAAATATAATACAATAAATAGGAGTCTATTAATTACTCAGAATTAAGATCGATTCACATATGACCATCATTAATTAATTTTGAATTCTCTATTTTAACAACGAAATTTATTAGAGATTCATAATTAATCATATTCAGTCCTATATAATCAAATTATATAAAGCGCTTTCATTCTGATAATCTCATTATCAACAATCCGGATAAGATCGTTTCATTCAGAATGTAATGAACTGCGCTAGTAATTTTAAATTAAAGATCCCGATTACAGCTTTAATTTATAATTATGGATAATTTTAGATTATTTTACTTTAAATATTATCCTCTGTATATAACACTTATATACAATATTTAAAGTCACATTTAAATAATCAGGGATTTTTGATATTTATAAAGCATCATAACATGCATGCAAGTATAATATTGAAAAATTTCTCAAATATTCAGCAAAATAATAAATGTCATTTGTTTATGGGCACATATCCCAACAATCTTCCACTTACCATAAAGCAAATGCGACATGTCTCTAAGTCCTATCCCATCAAGATGTAGCTCAAAACCTCGAGCCGGTAATGTCTTAGTAACCGGATCAGCTATATTGATCGCATATGTGATCTTTCAACTGAAACGTCTCCTCTACTGACAATCTCTCTCACAAGGTAAAATTTTCTCTCTATATGCTTTCCTCTACGGTGGTTTCTGGATTCCTTGGCATTGGCTACTGCACCACTGTTGTCACAGTAGAGTCTAACTGGTTCATGCATATCTGGAACAACTTCTAGATCTTTCAAGAATTCTCGAAGCCAGACTGCCTCCTTAGCTGCTTCATAAGCTGCTATATTCAGCCTCCATGGTAGAGTCAGCAATGCAGGTTTGCTTGATGCTTCTCCATATAATGGCTCCTCCTTCCAAAGTGAACACCGCTCCAGAAGTAGACTTCCTAGAGTCTCTATCTGATTGAAAATCAGAATATGTATATCCAACAGGAATCAAATCCCTACTGGAATATACCAGCATATAGTATCTCATACGCCTCAGATATTTCAGAATATGCTTGACTGCAACCCAGTGATCCAATCCTGGGTTTGACTGGTATCGGCTAACCACTCCCACTACAAAGCAGATATCGGGTCTTGTACACAACATTGCATACATCAAACTACCAACTGCCGAAGCATAGGGAATCCGTCTCATATCTTCCTCCTCTTGCGGTATTTTAGGACACTGCTCTTTAGAAAGATGAACTCCATGTCGAGTAGGTAAATTACCTTTCTTAGAGTTTTGCATCGCAAATCTGACAAGCACCTTGTCAATATACGATGCCTGAGACAACGCCAAAAGCCTATTCTTGCGATCCCGTATAATTTGGATGCCAAGAATGTAGCTTGCTTCTCCCAAATCCTTCATTTGGAATTGGCTGGCTAGCCAGTTCTTTATTTTGGACAGAGATCCTACATCATTCCCAATGAGTAATATGTCATCCACATAAAGAACTAAGAAGACCACTTTATTTCCTTCCTTTTGCTTATAGACATAAGGTTCACCTAAATTTTGTTCAAAACCATAACATTTTATGGCTTCATTAAATCTGATGTTCCAAGATCTAGAAGCTTGCTTAAGCCCATAAATGGACCTTTGCAATTTGCAGACTTTCTGCTCTTGGCCTTTAACCACAAAACCCTCTGGTTGGACCATATGAATAGTCTCTTCAAGATGGCCGTTCAAAAATGCCGTCTTGACATCCATTTGCCATATCTCATAATCATAATGAGCAGCAATGGACAAGAGAATCCGAATGGATTTTAGCATGGCTACTGCGAAAAAGTATCCTCATAGTCTACTCCTTCCTTTTGGGTAAAACCCTTTGCACTAACCTAGCCTTGAAAGTCTCTACTTTTCCATCGGCTCCTCTTTTTCTCTTATAGATCCATTTGCATCCAATAGGCTTTACGCCTTCTGGTAGATCTACAAGTTTCCAGACTGAATTAGAATACATTGATTCCATTTCAAGTTTCATGGCTTTCTGCCATTTCTCTTGATCAACATCCTCCATTGCCATCTTGTATGTCAATGGATCATCATCACTGCCATCGGTGACTAACTTGTGCTTCTCCATCCTGACTATAGAATGGGTAATCTAATTTCCTCCCACTACGTCGTGGTGGCGGTGGTATTTGATCTTGAGTAGTGGTCTTTACTTTTTGTCATTCAACAACTTTTGTTGGTGTGGGCTGATCTCATCAGCTAGCAACTCTTCCAGAACTACTTTACTTCTAGGTTTGAATTCTGTCATATAATTGTACTCGAGAAACGTTGCATTTGTCGACACAAAAACTTTGTCATTTTGAGCATTATAAAACAGTCCTCCTCTCGTTCCATTAGGGTACCCAACAAACATGCATACTTCTGAACGAGGTTCCAACTTCCCAGTCTTTCCTTCAGCACATGGGCTGGACATCCCCAAATGCGGATGTGTCGCAAACTAGGCTTGCGACCATTCCATAACTCTAAGGGAGTCTTAGGGATTGACTTAGATGGAACTAAGTTTAGAATGTATACAGCTGTTTGTAATGCATATCCCCAAAATGAGTTAGGCAAAGAAGAATAGCTTAACATTGATCTTATCATATCAAGCAAAGTGCGATTCCTTCTTTCAGCTACACCATTTTGCTGTGGTGTCGCAGGTGCCGTGAGCTGTAATAATATTCCATTCTCAATCAAGTGGTCCTGAAATTCATAATCCAAGTACTCTCCTCCTTGATCAGATGAAGAATTTTGATTGATTTACTGAGTTGTTTTTCTACTTCATCATGAAATTCTTTGAACTTTTTAAAGGCCTCGGATTTTCTTTGCATCAGATATGCATATCCATATCTAGAATAATCATCAATGAATGTGATAAAATATTCATAGCCCCCTTAGCTTTGACATTCAAAGGCCCACATACATCAGTATGTATGTATGATCTCTAAAGGTGCTTTTGCTCTTTACCTTTTGCTGAAAAAGGTCTTTTGGTCATTTTGCCTTCTAGATAGGATTCACAAACTGGTAGAGTGCCACCCTTAGCTTCTTAAAGGACCATCCTTCACTAGTCTTTCTATTCTGTCTATATTAATATGACCAAGCCTCAAATGTCATAAATATGTCATTATCATTATTCGCAACTTTTCTTCTTTTAGGAGTTGGTTCAGTGACTTTAAACATTTCGGTTTGAATCAAGTTGTTGGAATTTGGTTTAACAAAATATAAACCATTTTCAACATAGCCAGAACAAATATTTATTCCATTCTTATAAATTGAAACAGAGTCAACACTAAAAGAAACAGAAATAAATTGTTCATGCAACTTTGACACCGAAATCAAATTCCGTTTGAAACCCGAAATATAATAAACATTATCCAAAAGCAAATATTTATTATCAGCAAACGATAGTAGAACTATCCTACTGCTGTCGCTGACACCTTTTCTCCACTGCTACTCTCATTGTAAAATCTCCCACTTGAAGATCCCGGGCAGACTCAAGCATCTGCAAAGAAACACAGATATGGTTAGATGCTCCTGAATCAATAATCCAGCTTGAGAATCATTCTCAACTAAGCATGTTTCCATGACTAGTAAATCTAATTTACCTTGTTTCTTTTCTGTTTCAGCTCATCAAGGTACTTTTTACAGTTCCTTTTCCAATGGCCATCTTGATGACAGTGGAAACACTTTCCTTTAGGCTTAGGCTGAGTAGCAGCCTTTCCTTTCTTCTTCTGGATCTTCTTCTTGTTATCCTTTTTCTTTCCCACATAATTCTTCTTTTTTTCTTCGAAGAAGAAGGCTTTGCCTCAGCTGCGTTGGCTTCAGCAACAATTGCCTTACCACCCTTATCATCTATAAGAGTCTCATATATTTGCAGCTCATTCAGGAGTTCAGTCAGATTACACTTTTTATGATTCATAATGTAATTAGTCCTGAATTGAGAAAAGCGGGAGATAGTGTCTCCAGAATCATGCCAACCTGAGTCTTTTCATCAATTTTAGCTCTATTGATCTCAGCCTCATTGAAATGATTGACCATTTTGAGGATGTGCTCACGAACAGAAGAATCATTCTTTATTTTGCCATTCATAATGGCTTTTACAGCTTCGTAGCGAGCCTGATCAGATGGGTGTCCAAACATCTGCTATAGAGATTCCATAATTTCTCTTGCAGTTTCAAAGGCCTCGTGCTTAGTTCTAAGCACCTCATTCATTGCTGCTAACAAGTAGCAGCGGGCTTTGTTGTTTGCAACAACCCAACAGTTGTACTCTTCAGCAGTAACCTTGGAGGCATTGGTTGGAGGCACTAGAGGACAATCCTCCTTAAGGACATAGTGGTAGTTTTCATTAATGAGAAGGATATTCATGTTGCTTTTCCACTTAACAAAATTTTCACCAGTTAATACTTGAGAGGCGAGAGTGAGAAAATTGGGTTTAACATATTTGCTAATAAAAAAATTTTAATAAATAATTACATAAATATCATTACACAATTTAAGGCAAAGTAAATAAGATGCATAAAAGTACATGTTAAAATACACAAAAAGTTTACTTTAAAGGCCTAAGAATTTTAATCTCCACAACTAAGTGCCGCCGTAGGGTAGGTCAAATAGTTGCTAATTAAAATGAGAAATTCTCAATTAATAAGTATCCCGAAATATCTCATATTTCTAATACTCATTAATTTCCTTAATTTTGGTCAAGAAAGTAATTAACTAATTTAATTACTTCTTCATGAGTGTGACCCATCGTATCAGACCTTTTGAGACTTAACTTAGAAATTACCGTAGGGTAGGTCAATTCTAAAATACATTTAAAAGTCCTATCGCATGGAAGACAACCTTGGTATTGCCATTAGTAGACACCTTCCGTAGGGAGGACGAATCAAAGCGTCACGAGGCGCTACTAATAGCTCACGGTGTTGTACTAACGATGGAGACCAAGGATTTATATTGTCATATTACCCCTCCCACTCATTATTTTGCAAAAGTGTATTTTTTATTTATAAAACAACTTTTATTTCATAAACTCTTAGTTAACTTAAACAATTTAAATTACTAAGATTTTATAATGTTAAACACTTTAAAATTATAAAATAAGCTAAATGTGATAACTTAAATATAACATTTAAATTTAAAATATCACATTTGGCACATTAATTTTGCAAATCAATTGCTCAATTAATTTATAAATTTAATCTCATTAAATTTATTGCAAAGTGCATTAAATATAATTTACTAAAATCTTTTTAATAATAAAATAATAATGACAGATGCATGACATAATAATTAGGTAGACACATTAATAATTAGGTAGACACATTTCTATCTAATATGGCATAGGCATGAAATGTAATTATTATCAACAAACAAAGACATTTATTAAGAAGCGAAACGAATAGGACTCTTCACGTCTCTGAAGACAGTGAGACTCATCGAATTCCTAGGAACCGGTGAGGCTTTTCGAATCACTAAAAAAGCTCTTCGAATTTTGGGAAACGATGAGGCTCAGAGCCAAGGGAAGGGATTCCCCATTTAAAACCTCTTGGAAAAAATTCTATCAGACAGCCTTTAAAAAAAATTCTAATTGAGAACTTTTCTCAAAACCATGAAGAACCATTCTTCATCAATACAAAATGAATCATATATTCAATTGATCTAATCAAAAGGAAAGTGCATAACTAATTCTATGGAATCGGAAAAATAATGCCAATCCATTCACACATACATTCATCATCATGAAAATATTAATAGCATATTATGCATGAGTGCCTACCCAATTATATAAAGATTATCATATATCTATTATTAAATTAATAGGGGTATAACCTGGCTCTGATACCAATTGATGGTTATCTCAGAACGATTCTGAGATGTTTGTGGAAGCGTGATAATGATCAAATCACTTATTTTAGCGGAAATAAGATACGGATCAAATCATATCTTAAAAATTGAGTTAGCACGATCTATACCCGTATTAATTTAATAACAAGAATAATAAAGAGATTAAGAAATGACCTTTTGTTCTTCATGAACACTACTTGGAATCACCAAATCCTTTGATCACCATGGATCTTTCCAAACGTTCTCTAGATTATGATGAACACAACGAGTGGGCGTTCCTTTTGATTTGGGTTGAGATTACACAACTGAGTTTAATTCACTTTGTATTCTCAACTCATGAGATAAAGTGAAGTTGAAGGAGGAACTCTCTGTGGTTGATCATTGTTTTTCGATGATCTTCTCTGTCTCTCGTGAATCTTATATTTACATAGAATAACAACTATCAACCTCTTTGATTAATTAATATTTAAAGATCACTTCAACTCACTCTTGGAATTATATCAATCCAACAACCAATTGTTGGTTAGATATATTTATCATGGGACGTTACGGAAGAGATAATCCATATTTATTTCTTCAACAACTAAATAAATTTCCACACCTACGATGTGTTCCCCAGCTGAAAATTAATCTAATTAATTTCTATATGAAAAATAATTTAGAATTCTCAATTACAAATTAATAACTCAACCCAGCATATCATAAAGTTCACATAATTTAATGGAGCCGTCCAAAGGAACTATGGACATTATAATTCTAAGCTCCAATAATTTTGACATTCAATTAACACCTTAATTAAAATATCAAAATTATTAATTCCAAATTACTCCACTAAAAATTTGGAATTGCACTCTTAAAATTATAAAATTAATTATATTCATAAGGATTTGAATCGTCCATGATATAGTCACCATATAATCAATCCTCAATAAACGGTTCATGATTTAAGCTAGACATTTTCCATTAACCTCTTTAATCACATCTTTATAAGTACCATTGATTCTATAATGAATAATATATTTATGATTCAATCATAAATTGAGCGCTCTTATTATTCAAGTCCCGAATCAACACTTATAGAAACCATGACTTCTTTACGAAGGATATATTAATATTTTCGGCTACTTATGTTATTATATTTCTAATATACCAAGAATTTGATACTATGTTTCTGTGTCATTACCCGATAAGTCAAAAAATATAATACAATAAATAGGAGTCTACTAATTACTCAAATTAAGATCGATTCACATATGACCATCATTGATTAATTTTGAATTCTCTATTTTAACAACGAAATTTATTAGAGATTCATAATTAATCATGTTCCAGTCCTATATAATCAAATTATATAAAGCGCTTTCATTCCGATAATCTCATTATCAACAATCCGGATAAGATCGTTTCATTCAGAATGTAATGAATCGTGCTAGTAATTTTAAATTAAAGATCTCGATTACAACTTTAATTTATAATTATGAAATTTTAGATTATTTTACTTTAAATATTATCCTGTATATAACACTTATATACAATATTTAAAGTCACATTTAAATAATCTGGGAATTTTTGATATTTATAAAGCATCATAACATGCATGCAAGTATAATATTAAAAAATTTCTCAAATATTCAGTAAAATAATAAATATCATTTGTTTATGGGCACATATCCCAACACAATCTCCTCAAACCTCCCTTCGACAGCAAATAAAGCGCGATAGTGCTCTGAATGACATTGCAACTCAAATAATAAATCCTTCCTAATACGGAGCCAATCCTGCTCTCCAAATCCCAGCAAGCCAGCTATTGCTCTAAATCCGTTGCCATCAACTTTAACATCCTTGATATGTTTGATGAACGGCCTCAACCCATCTGGAATTTGATCAATATAGATTGTTGGCTTATATGACCGGGTTCGATGACGAGAAACCTGCAAACCATTTACGAATGAATCCTATTAGATGGCAACTTTGTAATAACAAATGGCATGTGTTCAAAAATTGCCGGCACGGGTCCGGAAGTTGTGGCATGGGTCGGAAGTTGCCGGCATGGGTCCAGAAGTTGCCGACATGGTCCGGCCCTTTGCCGGCATGGGCCCGGCATGGGTTCGATATGTCTTGGCAAGGGTTCGGCACGTACTGGCAAGGGTCCGGCACATCCTGGCAAGGGTCCAGCATGGGTTCGGAAGTTGCCGGCATGGGCTCGGAGGTTGCCGGCACATACTGGCACGGGGCCGAGAAGTTGCCAGCATGTGTCGGCACATATGACACGGGTCTGACACATACCGGCACGGGCCCGAAGTTGCCGGCACGGTCCCACGGGTGAAAGAAATGCTTCATACCTTCTTCCTTGGCTGCCTCTTTGGCACTTGCGTCATTGGTGGAGTGCCCGTACCATATGAATAACTATCTTGTCCTGAAAGAATCAACTCAAAGGTAGAAGGATCATGGCAGGTAGATGTATCAACCTTCAATGAAGCGCGACCGCGGCCAAGTGAACCAGTCATCCTTTTGGCAGGTTCTTCAAGAGAAGTACTATTTGGGCTAGCAATCTCTCTCAATTTTCTTAACATCTGCAATTGCGAAGACCCATCTAACTTTGAATTTTTGAGCAATTATATCCAACTCTGGTTCACAAGCTCAGCTGAATACTTTGCACTTTTGAAGCAGACACCATATCAAGTTTTCTCCAATGAGGATCTATGCAATCGAAGGAATTGGCCAACCTTCCATCCTGAATTGCACAATCTCGTGGGCGCATGGTAAACCATGTGTGCGCCAAATTGCACACCCACAAACTGAATCATCAATCCCAACTAAATTGGCTCGGTTCGCTTGAGCGAGGATCTGATTTAATGCACTTATAGAAATGAAACTCGCAGTTCTTTGAATTTCAGCAGGCTTAAAGTCGTGTTGCACGACCGTCAAACTCTTCTCAAATGAGGCTTAATGTCATTATGCTGCAACTCAATCAAACTATGTATTTTTATCCAAGATGACTCGAAATTCCCTTGGCTTGATCCAAGCTGTCTTTTCAGCCTTGCATGTGCACTTTCAGTCCTAGAAAAGTTAATAAAATTAAATAAAAGTGAGATAACAATTACATAATTAAATTATAAAGTTCTTAAATTTATCAATTCCTTATGATACCTATTAGTTATTAATGTGGCTGACATAGCCACAAGGGAAATTATGGAAAATCCAAATCTTAAGGCAGCCCCACCCGCATCTCCATGTCGGCCAAGTCGGCCCCAACCTTCTGGTCGGCCCCGCTCGGCCCCGGCATCTCCAAGTCGGCCAAGTCAGCCCCAACCTTCCCTGGTCGGCCCCGCTCAACTTCGGTGTCTCCAAGTCGGCCAAGTCGCCCCGACCTTCCCTGGTTGGCCCCGCTCGGCCCCGGCATCTCCAAGTCGCCAAGTCGGCCCCGACCTTCCCTGGTCGGCCCTGCTTGGCCCCGGCATCTCCAAGTCGGCCCCGACCTTCCCTGGTCGGCCCTGCTCGGCCCCAGCATCTCGAATTGGCCAAGTCGGCCCGACCTTCCCTGGTCGGCCCCGCTTGGCCCGACGTCTCCAAGTTGGCCCCGCTCGGCCCCGTCTCCAATCGGCCAAGTTGGCCCCGACCTTCCTGGTCGGCCTCGCTCGGCCCCGGCGTCTCCAAGTCAGCCAAGTCGGCCTTCCCTGGTTGGCCCGGCATCTCCAAGTCGGTCGAGTCAGCCCTGACCTTCCCTGGTCGGCCCCGCTCGCCCCGGCATCTGAGTCGGCCAAGTCGGCCCGACCTTCCCTGGTCGGCCCCGGCATCTCCGAGTCGGCCAAGTCGGTCCTGACCTTCCTGGTCGGCCCTGCTCGGCCCGGCATCTCCGAATCGGCCAAGTCGGCCCCGACCTTCCCTGGTCGGCCCCGCTCTGGCATCTTCAGGTCAGCCGAGTCAGTCCTGCTCAGCCTCGGCCCTCCGGAGGGTCAAGGCTATCTTAGGTTGGCCCAGAACGGTCCTGGCTGTTTGCGCCGCTGTCCTTCTGACGCGCGCCGCCTGGCATCCCTAGGCCCAACTACCCATTGGCCATGCCGCTGATGGGACTGGACCTAACTACCTGTCACCCCATTGACCGATGGGACGTAGCTCACCAACCACTTTTTCCCTCTCCGATGGGACAGGACCAACCGACCAGCCCAAATTCACGCAACCCCATAAACTCCATGGACATTCCTTTCTTACGGAACTCCACGTGATTGTGCAGGTGTCAACCCCCTATAAAAGGGTAAGTCCACTCAGGAACAAGGTACAAACTCATACACTCGCTACCCTGATACCCAGAAAGGGATTCCTCCCTTTGGAGGACTCATTTTTTCTCCCCAGAGCTCATCTGAGCTCTCCCTAAGCTGTGACCCTGGTTACTGACTTGAGCATCGAGGGTCCCTACCGGAGCATCCCTCCGGTCTTGGGACTTTGCAAGCCATCCGATCAGGCATGGGACCGCAGATTAAGCAGCTCTCTTCTCCCGACGTTCGAGATCGGTGATCAGGCGTCATCAGATTGGCATGCCAGGAAGGGGGTGAGGCAAGCAAAGAAGGCCCAAACCCTAGTATACTTCTCTTTTCTCTTCCTCTTCCAACAATGTGATGACACAAGCTCAGGATGCCTCAGTCAGCCACCCCGAGGGGCATCTTCCCCCGACTAAGCGGCAGGAGACCAACCTACCTATCGCTGATCCTCCCATCATTTCCCCTCAACCAGAAGCGGTTGCCTCGGCTGCGGAGCAGCTGGCAACCCTCACTCGGCAAGTTCAGACCCTCACGCCATGGTCTACGGATTTCAGCAGTAGCAGTCCGTGGCCACCCAGCATCAGACCGCTCCCCTGCAAGTCAACAGTCTGCAAGGGAGGTTCTCTCAATGAGAGGCCGTCGTTGCCGAGCTTCTCCAGGGAAGCCTCGTCATGAGTCCCTCAAGCGACCGCGATCTCCAGATTATGGCCCGAGCAAGTTTCCTCCAGAGCCGCACCACCAGGAGGAACCGAAGCGGAAATCCCATCTTCCGTCCTTCTCCTTCTTCTTCATCTTCCTCTTCTTCATCCTCGAGTCATCTCGGAGGGCCCCGATAATCAACCACCAGGCGGAGGAGCACCGGATGAGTACAACCGGACTAGAGAAGCTCGCTAGGAAGATCAACAACCAACCGGAGGAGGAGTATGACACCTGTCCTCCTTACACTCGCCGAATACTGGAGGAGCCCGTCCCTCTAGATTTAATTCCCCCATATAGATCTGTACGATGGCACGACGGATCCTCTCGACCACCTCGAGATCAACAAGACCATGATGCAAGTCTAGGGTGCGTCAGACGCCCTTCTCTACAAAGCTTTCCTTGCTACTCTGCGGAAGGCTGCTCGCGCTTGGCACTCGCGCCTGTCCCCCATAGCATCGACTCCTTTCGAGAGCTGGAAAAGGCCTTTCTGGCACATTTTAATGCTGTGGGAATTCCGAGGGTCGCAGACAGCCTCTTCTCTGTGCGCCAGAAGGAGGGGGAATGCTGCGGACTTCGTGTCCCGGTTCAAAACTGCCGCCCTTGAAGTCTACCATCTGGACACGCGGTGGCAACGCTGGCGCTGAAGCGGGGACTCCTCCCGTCCTGCTTCACCTTTTCTCTGGACAAGAAGCCCTCGGGTTCCTACTCTGACCTTCTCCTCGAGCTCAGAAGTACATCCACGCGGATGAGGCCGACCTCATCCGCCGGGAATCATCAAGGAGCTCCAACGCAAGCTTGCTCATCCCGAGCCGAGCAGGCCCTCTCGCCACCGGCAGTCTGACCCACCTCATCGATCGACAATAGGCATCGAAGCCCCATCCCTGACGAGAGCAAGCTCACGCCTCTCCTCGCCCCTCGATCCCATATCCTGATGGAAATTGAGGGAGAGCCTTATCTCCAGCGCCCTCCTCCTATGAAGAAAGGTCCTCCCGCAACAAGAGCCGTTATTGCCGATTCCATCGAGACTACAGGCACGACACCGACAGCTGCTTCAGCTTGAAGCACTATTGAGGAGCTCATCCAGAGGGGCTACCTCGGCAAATATGTTTAGAAGGGGCCACAACCGCTGCCGGCACTCATGGGACCCCCACCTGCTCAGCCACTGTCGACAACACCCCCACGGAGCGGACAGTTGGAATGGTGTCTTGGGGAGCGGCTTCCTCATCCAAGTGGCCAAGAGGGAGGACGCATCGAGTAATGTAGTTCTCGGGGGGGGGGGGGGGACCGGTGAATTTTAGAATGTAAACAATGAAGGCATCGCCGTCTCTATGACGATCGCCAAGCACCCTGTAAAAAGGATATTGGTTGATAGTGGCAGCTCAGCTGACATCCTTACTTATGACGCTTTTGTTCGGATGGGATTATCTCTAGACTCTTCCAGCCTGTAGCAACCCCATTGGTTGGATTCATCGGGGATTCGGTAAGGGTTGAGGGCGAGATATCTTTGCCTGTGACAGCGAACACCGCCATGCCAAAGCACAGTGATCATGAAGTTCTTGGTTGTGCGGGTCCCCTTGGCATACAATGCCATTCTCGGGTGCCCAGGCTTAAATCTATTGGATGCGATTATCTCCACCCGATGCCTGCTGGTGCAGTTCCCTACTAGCGGAGGTGTTGGGGAGATGAAAGGCGAGATCGGTTCAGTTCTGCCCTGCTATCACACGGTGTCAAGCCCCTTGGAGGCGAGCCGGTCCTAGAGGCACCTGACCCCAGGGAGTCCGACAGGAGAGGGGAGCCGGCCGAGCACCTCCTGACCTTTCCCCTCGGGGACGATCCGATGAAGACCGTGCACATCGGTGGACTCCTCCCCCGGAGGATCGCGATCGCCTTCTGACCTTCCTGCGGGCCAACTCAGACATTTTTGCTTGGTTAGCATCTGACATGCTCAGCATTCCTCCAGAAGTAATCACCCATAAGCTCAACATCGATCCGAAGCACCGTTCAATCTGCCAGAGGAAGAGGAGCTTCGCTCCCGAGTGACAAAGGGCCATCGATGAGGAGGTTAACAAACTGCTCAGTGCTGGCCACATCCGAGAGGCGCATTACCCTAGCTGGCTGGCCAACGTGGTCATGGTGCGAAAGGCAAATGGAACTGGAGAATTTGCATCGACTTCACTGACCTCAACCAGGCATGTTCGAAAGATAGTTTCCCCCTGCCAAGGATAGACCAGCTGGTAGATTCCACCTCCGGCCATGAGCTCCTCAGCTTCATGGATGCCTTCTTCGGATACAATCAGATAAGGATGGACCCCAATGATGAAGAGCACACATCCTTTGTGACAGAAAAGGGGATTTATTGTTACAAAGTGATGCCCTTCGGTCTCAAGAACGCGGGGCGACCTATCAAAGATTGATGAACAGGGTGTTTCAGGATCAGCTAGGTCGAAACATGGAAGTCTACGTGGATGACATGCTGACCAAGAGCATCTGCGCTTCTGATCATGTCTTGATCTAGAGGAAACTTTCAGCAACCTCCGCCGCTTCCAGGTCAAGCTAAATCCCAAGAAATGCGCCTTCGGAGTCACGACGGGCAAGTTCCTGGGTTTTATGGTGACTCAGCGGGGGATCGAAGCAAACCCAGAGAAAATCAGTGCTATCCTCGACATGAGACCACCATCCAGCAAGAAGGAAGTACAACGACTAACGGGAGGTGGCGCTTTAAGTCGTTTCCTCTCCAGATCAGCCGAGAGGTGCTTGCCCTTCTTTAAGGCCTGCGGAAAGTAAACAGCTTCGAGTGGACGGACGACTGCCAGAAAGCCTTCGATGACCTGAAGGCATTTCTGTCTTCTCCTCCGCTCCTATCCAAACCAAGGGATGGGGAAAGTCTCTTCCTCTACCTAGTTGCTTCTTCGGAGGCCGTTAGCTTAGTCTTGGTGCATCTCGACGCTGATGGAACCCAGAAGCTCATTTATTACGTGAGCAAGGTGCTCCACAGCGCAGAAGTCAGGAACTCCAAGAGAAAAATCATCTTCGCTCTGATCATCTTCGCTCGGTGTCTCTGCCCTTATTTTCAAGCTCATCCCATAGTGGTGCTCATGGACCAGCCCCTCCGAGCCATTCTGGCTCGTCCAGACACCTCAGGCCGACTTTCCAAGTGGGCCATCAAGCTAGGAGAGTTTGACCTCTCCTTCCAAGCGGTCGGCCTTGAAGTCCCAAGTCCTTGCCGATTTCCTAGTCGAGTGCACTTGGGGGATGAGGAGACCAGGGAGGTTTTCCGTGAAGCAGCATGAGCCCGGGCCAAGCAGTGATGGAGAAACCTGGATCCTCCATGTAGATGGTGCGTCAAACTCTTAGGGAAGCGGTGTCGGTCTCATTCTCCGACCGGGTGGAGAGAAAGCAGAATGCGCCCTATGGTTTCTATTCAAAGCCACCAATAACCAGGCCGAGTATGAGGCCTTGCTGGCAGGATTAAGGCTGGCCCAAGAATTTGGAATAAGGCGTCTCAAAGCTTTCACCGACTCGCAACTCATCTCCAGACAAATCAACGGAGAGTACGAGGCGCGTGACCCTGCTATGACTCAATACCTGGGCAAGGTTCGGCTCTTGGTCTCTCTGTTAGCTTATTTCAGCATCAGTTACATCCCCCGGAGTGAGAATGCCAAGGCTGACATCCTTTCCCGCTTGGCTACCTCCGCCGACATATCGCAAGAGATGCCTACATCGAATACCTAGAAAGGCCAAGCATAGAAGATGGCGAGGAAGTCCTCCCGCTCACCCAAGAGCCTACATGGATGGATGCCTACGTTCGCTATCTCACTGACGGCACCCTCCCCGATGATTGCAATGAAGCCAAGCTGCTCGAGTGGAGGGCTTCCAAATTCGTCCTCCTAGACGGACATCTATACAGGAGGTCATTCTCTTACCCCCTACTCAGATGTGTAGGACCTGCCGATGCTGACTACATCCTTAGAGAAATCCATGAGGGCATCTGCGGAAATCACCTGGGGGTAGGTCCCTGGCCCAGAAGGCCCTTCGGTAAGGATACTTTGGCTTACCATGAGGGAGGATGCTGCCAAACTAGTTCAGAAGTGCGATGGTTGCCAGCGCCACGCACACATCCAACACCAACCGTCTACCCTGCTCAACCCGCTCTCAGCCCCCTGGCCCTTCGCCCAGTGGGAATGGACATCCTTGGGCCATTCCCTCCCAGCTTCGGGACAGTGAGATTCTTGCTAGTAGCCATCGACTATTTCACCAATTGGGTCAAGGTCGAGGCGTTGGCTAAGATCACTGAGAGTAAAGTCAAAACCTTCTTCTGGAAGTCAATTATATGCCGCTTTGGCCAACCACGCACCCTCATCACGGACAACAGTCACCAGTTCAACAATGAAGCATTCAAGACTTTTTGTGGTGAGCTAAGCATTCACCATCGATTCACCTCTGTCGGCCACCCCTAGACCAACGGGGAGGTCGAGGTCATGAACCGCACATTCTCAGAGGGCTTAGGACTCAGCTAGATGGATCAAAAGGTCGATGGGTAGAGAACTCCCTAGTGTGATATGGGCTTACCATACGATCCCCAGAGCCTCGATAGGTGAGACCCCCTTTAGTCTCATCTTTGGATCCAAAGCCGTCATCCCTGTTGAGATCGGACTGCCAGTCCGCGTGTGAAGTCCTTCAACGAGGAAGACAATTCCACATTGATACGAGCCAACTTAGCTTTATCGACGAAGCACATGACCGGGCAAGGCTGCGTATGGCGACTTTCCATCAGCGGGTAGCCAAGTACTACAACGCTCGAGTTCGTCCCAAGGTCTTTCGCCACGGAGATTTGGTTTTAAGAAAGGCTGAGGTATCTAAGCCTACGGAGGAGGAAAAACTATCCCCCAACTGGGAGGGTCCTTACCGTATCACCGAGACACTCCACAGGGGGGCATACAAACTAGAAGAGCTCAATGGACAACCCATTCCGCATACCTGGAATGCGGATAATCTCCGCCGATATTATCATTGATGTATCCCCCAGAATACAAGCAATAAAAGGGTCCCTTCTAATGCCACAGCCCACTCTCCCTTGCATTCAAGGACTAGATCTCGCTAAAGGAGCTCACCGGCATCGCGGCTAATGGAACACCACTCGGTTCGACTTGGAGACGCTCCCGAGTCGGTTCAAGTCCCTAACAGCTCCGTACCCGATCGAGTCACCCCTCGAGTGGTACACAAACCCCCGAGGCGGTTCAAAAGGAGCTCACTGGCATTGCGGCTAATGGGACACCACTCGGCCCTGGCACGGAGGTGCCCCCGAGTCGGTTCAAGTCCCTAATAGCTCCGTACCCGGTCGAGTCGCCCCTCGGACGGTATGCAAACCCCCGAGGTGGTTCAAAAGGAGCTCACTGGCATCGCGGCTAATGGGACACCACTCGGTCCGGCTTGGAGACGCCCCCGAGTTGGTTCAAGTTCCTAACAGATCTGTACCCGGTCGAGTTGCCCCTCGGGTGGCACACAAACCCTCGAGGCGGTTCAAAAGGAGCTCACTGGCATCATGACTAACGAGACACCACTCGGTCCGGCTTGGAGATGCCCCCGAGTCGGTTCAAGTCCCTAACAGCTCTGTACCTGATCGAGTCACCTCTTGGGCAGCACACAAACCCCCGAGGTGGTTCAAAAGGAGGTCACCGGCATCACAGCTAACGGGACACCAGTCGGTCCGGCTTGGAGATGCCCCCAAGTTGGTTCAAGTCCTAACAGCTTTGTACCCGGTCGAGTCGCCCCTCGGGCGGCACACAAACCCCTAAGGCGGTTCAAAAGGAGCTCACCGGCATTGCGGCTAACGGGACACCACTCGGTCCGGCTTGGAGACGCCTCCGAGTCGGTTCAAGTCCCTAACAGCTCTGTACCCAGTCGAGTCATCCCTCGGGCGGCACACAAATCCTCGAGGTAGTTCAAAAGGAGCTCACCGGCATCGCGGCTAATGAGACACTACTCGGTCCGACTTGGAGATGCCCCCAAGTCGGTTCAAGTCCCTAACAGCTCCGTACCCATCGAATAACCCCTCGGGTGGTACACAAACCCCGAGGTGGTTCAAAAGGAGCTCACCGGCATTACGGCTAATGGGACACCACTCGGCCCTAGCACGGAGGTGCCCCCGAGTCAGTTCAAGTCCCTAACAGATCCGTACCCAATCGAGTCACCCCTCGAGCGGTACACAAACTCCCAAGGTGGTTCAAAAGGAGCTCACTGGCATCGCGGCTACTGGGACACCACTCGGCCCTAGCACGGAGGTGCCCCCGAGTCAGTTCAAGTCCCTAACAACTCCATACCCGGTCAAGTCGCCCCTCGGGCGGTACACAAACCCCCGAGGTGGTTCTAAAGGAGCTTGCCGGCATTGCAGCCTATGGGACACCACTCAGCCCTGGCACGGAGGTGCCCCCGAGGTGGTTAAGACCCTAAAGGCTCTGTACCCATCGAGTCACCCCTCGGGCAGCACACAAACCTCCGAGGTGGTTCTAAAAGAGCTCGCCGACCCTCACGATCTCCAAGTCTGCCAAGTCGGCCCCGACCATCCTTGGTTGGCCCCACTTGGCCTCGACATCTCCAAGATCAGGCCGAGTCGGCTCAGACCTTCCTGGTCAAGCCCCACTCAGCCCCGGCATTTGCAAGCCAATCTCGGCGCTAAGTTGCCCTCGGGTCGTTCTAAGTTCTTAGAATATTCGAACGTAGACAAATCTCCCTTCAAACGGCCTGTGATAGCTCATGGCATCTTAAGTAACCTCCTACACGGCCGGCTTACACTTCGAAGATGCATCTCAACATTGGCCAACCTGATACAACGGTTCGGCCACAACATTATCAACGTGCGCAACACTCATAGTAAAGGGGCATCTCATAAGAAAGGCCTTCTCTCATCAATAGGTACGTGACCCATTTTATTGCTAGTCGCATAATAAAACATTCAGCTCAGAGGAAAGAAGAAATGAGCAAGACAAAGGATAAAAGCATCTTCACAAAAAGTTCTTCTTCATTGATAATGAAATTAAAGTACAAAATTTGGCCCAAGGCCGGTTAAAAAGAAAAGGGAAAAGAAACAACAACTTTTCAGGGCTTGTTTGGGCCCGGCTCTCCCTTGTCGTCCTCTTGCTCTGCGGGCTCCTCGTCAGATTCCCCGGGCTGGATTCCCTCGAGCTCGGCAATGTCAATTTTAAGAGCCGCGGACACCTTAGTCTTTCTCATCTCGAAGCCCTTGACGTAAGCATCAAGGATGGCCTCGAGGACCTCCTTCTCGAACTCCGGCGAGGACTTGTAGCTGGAGACGGCCTGCCCTGCCTTGGCCTCGGCTCTCTGTGCCCTGGCCTTGGCCTCATGGACTTGCGCCACGGCCTCCCTGGCTCGGCCCTCAGCTTCTTCGGCTTGTGCATTGGCCTCGTCTGCATAGGCCACAGCCCCAGCCTTCTCATGGCCCACCTCAACCGCCGCCTTCTCCGTGGTGGCAGCTCTCTCCACGGTGGCCCGGGCCTCATCTCGCACCGTTCCGACCTCCCTCTTGGCGCATTGAAGCTGACGGATCAGCTCCTCATTCTGCGCCACGGCGGTCTTCAATCGGTCCCAGACCATCTCCAATTTGGCCTCGGTCGTGGATGTCCAGCCACTCTCGGCTTCAGCCCGGCATTCCGCCTCCCTTATTCAGCCGCCCAGGTTCTCCTCCCGGGCCTTGGCCTCCTGGTGAAGTCGAGCAAGGCTCTGGGACTGCGCCATGCTCTCCTTCTTGTACTTGTCGGCCCGCGCCATGGCCCTTGTGAGCGTGTCCGAAGAATGGGCCACCGCCTCACGAAGGCCGATCGCGCTGTTGGCCATCTGCAGCAAGGGGAACATGTTAACCCTAAAAGATCGGAGCATTAAAAGACACGTCTGGAAATAGAGAGAACTCAAAAGATTACCTGGACAACGACAACCATCACCATATCCAGGAGCGCGGAGTGGCTCAATCCCTGCGTCTCCTCCTTGGACTCGGCAGTCCGGACTCTTGATAGAAGACGGGTGGCTTGCGCAGCGTCCGCCATTGAATTGAGCCTAGGGGCCAGCTGCGTCGGCCCCTCTTGCGGACCTTCAACCCGAGGACGGGTCGGGTGGTGCACCAACCGCTGGGAAGAGCTCTCCGACCCATCCCTCTGCTCCCCGGTCACCTCCGCCCCAGCGTTGGATTTTTTGGTGACTGGCTCCCTCTCTCCGGCAGTTGGGGGAGCCCTCTCCGTCTCCGGCTCGGCGGCAGCCGGAGGGCTGATGGCAACTGTAACCTGCCCCACCTTGGGCACGTCGGCGGTGGCAGGAGCTTCCTCCTCAAGATCCACAATCACCACGGCGGCTCTGGTGGTGGCTGGAATCTCTCCCTTCTCCATCTTGGTCCCGGCTGGCCTTGGGACCACTTCTCCAGCCGGCGCTTCCTTAGCCGGCTCCTCTGCAGGCGTTGGAGCCTTGGGGACCTCAGCGACTTGGGTCGGCCCAGCCCGCTCTCCTCTTCGGGCCTTCTTCGCCGGTCTTGACGTTTCCCCGGCTGACGGCCTCTTCTCCTTTAAGGCGGCCTCAAATGCACCGGCGGAGAACTTCATCGCTGCATCCAAAAATAAGAAGTGTTAGCGACAGCATATAGCAATCCTCCGGTCGAGACAGAAGGAATCAGGCATCGTGCTCACCGACCGCCGGGGCTAACTCGGCTTCTATCAGGTTCTCCTCGGACAGGAGTTCCTTATAGCCAGAGATTTGGCAGTTGGACAACTGGGTGAAGAGTTCCCTATCTCTCTCCCCTACGGTGGCATTATCATTGGAGCTGGTGTCCGGCTCCATCCAGTCGGTCCTCACCCCCTCGATATGGGCAAAAAGGAAGCAGGATTTCCATCCCCTAATCTTGGACGAAGACTTAGGGGAAGGCCCTACCCGGCCTGGCGGTGAAAGCCCACCAAGCCCCCTCACCTTGGCGGCGGAGTTTATAAAACTCCCGGAATAGTGATAACCCCGGTCGTGCCTCCTGGAAATAGCAAAGAATAACAAAGGCGCAGATGATCCGAATCGAGTTCGGAGTCAACTGCGCTGGCACTAGCCTATACCTATCTAAAAGGTTCAGGAAAAAGGGGTGGAGAGGAAGGCGCAGCCCGCACCGAAAAATTTCCTTATACAGAGCGACCCGATCGTGATAGGTGGAGGTCACTCTATCTTCGAGCCTCGGTGCGGACATATGAATGAAGCTGGGGACCATGTACTTAGCCCTAATGGCCTCTACATCTTCGGGGGTCATGGTTAAGGCCACTCTGAATGGACCTGCCGGATTAGAACTCACTACCGGAGGTTGTCCCGGATGGTGGGAGGACACAGGAACTGCCCTAATAGGGGAGGCTGAGGTGGACGGAGGCCCGGTCACTATTGGTCGATCGCGGATGACGGTTCCGTCCACCGGACGAGGAACCTGACGGGCTAACGAGGTTTGGTCTTCACTATCGGAATGAGAAGATTCAACTACATGCCTCTTACCCTCCCTAATGGCATGATGGTCCATCGATGAAAAGGAAAGATGAAACTAACCTGAAAATCAAAGGGAATTTGGAGACAAAAAGGCTCAAGTCACAGAAGAACTCAGGAGAAGGAAAGCTGGAAGAAAACAATGGCAATGTAAAAGCTTTCCTCAGGCCCTTGGGGTGCTTTTATACCCCCATCTCTGAGCGATGATAATCGAGGACCTACCACGTGGCGCTCTCCTGTTGCGCCACGAGCTGTCCGCCAGAAATCTCGCCTGTGCCCGAGGCGTGCCGCCTCGATTCGCCCCAAGGAGCATGATCCCCGACCAATCGCAGGGCATAGAAAATGGAGAAATAATGATAACCTTTTACCTTTTTCCATTCCCCCAATAGGCTTCCTCTTCGAGGCGTCCGACGCTAGCATCAGCTCCCACCTACCGCATGATTGTGGAAGATTTTCAAAGTGACACTGCCTCGGGACGAAGCGCCAGCTCACCAAGCTATTAAAAGCGTACTTAAGAGTAATCATTTTTTGAATTTTCGCACCCCTCTTGCCCAAAGGGCAGCGGGCACATGGCCCTTCATATTCAGGGACAGAGGGGCATCTGATGTGGCTGACGTAGCCACGAGGGCAATTATGGCAAAATCCAAATCTTAAGGCGGCCCCGCCCCGACATCTCCATGTCGGCTAAGTCGGCCCCGACCTTCCCTGGTCGGCCCCGCTCGGCCCCAGCATCTCCAAGTCGGCCAAGTCGGCCCCGACCTTCCCTGGTCAGCCTCGCTCGGCCCCGGTGTCTCCAAGTCGGCCAAGTCGGCCCCGACCTTCCCTGGTTGGCCCCGCTCGGCCCCGGCATCTCCGAATCGGCCAAGTCGGCCCCGACCTTCCCTGGTCGGCCTCGCTCGGCCCTAGCATATCTGAGTCGGCCAAGTCAGCCCCGACCTTCCCTGGTCGGCCCCGCTCGGCTCCAGCATCTCCAAGTCAGCCCTGATCGGCCCCGCTCGGTCCCGGCGTCTCCAAGTCGGCCAAGTCGGCCCCGACCTTCCTTGGTCAGCCCTACTCGGCCCCGGCATCTCCGAATCGGCCAAGTCGGCCCCAACCTTCCCTGGTCAGCCCCGCTCGGCCCCGGTGTCTCCAAGTCGGCCAAGTCGGCCCCGACCTTCCCTGGTCAGCCCCGCTCGGCCCCGGCATCTCCAAGTTGGCCGAGTCGGCCCCAACCTTCTCTGGTCGGCCCCGCTCGGCCCCGGCATCTCTGAATCGGCCAAGTCAGCCCCGACCTTCCCTGGTCGGCCCTGCTCTGACATCTTCAGGTCAGCCGAGTCGGTCCTGCTCGGCCTCGGTGCCCTTCGGAGGGTCAAGGTGTCTCAGGTTGGCCCCAGAACGGTCCTGGCTATTCGCACCGCCATCCTTCTGACGTGCGCTGCCTGGCATCCCCAGGCCCAACTACCCATTGGCCACGCCGCTGATGGGACTAGACCTAACTACCTGTCAGCCCCATTGACCGATGGGACTTAGCTCACCAACCACCGTTTTTCCCTCTCCGATGGGATAGGACCCACCGACCAGCCTAAATTCATGCAACCCCACAAACCCCGCGGGCATTCCTTTCTTACGGAACTCCACGTGGTTGTGCAGGTGTCAACCCCCTATAAAAGGGTAAGTCCACTTAGGAATAAGGTACGCAAACTCATACACTTGCTACCCTGATACCCAGAAAGGGATTCCCCCCTTTGGGAGGACTCATTTTTTCTCCCCAGAGCTCGTATGAGCTCTCCCTAAGCTGTGACCCCGGTTACTGGCTTGAGCGTCGGAGGGTCCCCACCGAAGAATCCCTCCAGTCTTGGGACTTTTTGCAGGCCATCCGATCAGGCATGGGACCGCAGATTAAGCGCTCTTTCTCCCGACGTTCGAGACCAGTGATCAGGCGTCATCAGTTGTCACATTCCCATAGTGCCTACATGCGTTCGTCCATGCTGCGACAAATCTTTCCTTATACTTGCTCAACCAAATATCTGACACATACCGTAAAGCATCTGGGTAGGCACTAAACTCTCTCTAGAGTGCACTCCAATGATCATTAAACTCATCTTCTGTGGTGGACAACACAAGTATATTTCAAGTCATTATAAACTTATCCCATTTCTCCTTTGTTTCAAATAACCTTTTGCACTGGGCCAAAACATTCCTACTAATATGCTATCTACATAACAAATGTGTTCGTAGGAAATACCCTCTGAATTGCATTCAATAGAGCCAAGTCTCTATCTGTGACTATCACCTCAGGCAGAGCATCAGCTTCCATGACACTGTGCAATCTCTCTAATGACCATGTATAGTTATCTTCTCGCTCAGAATCCATGTATACAAAAGCAATTGAAAATGTCAGGTCAGTTGATGTTACCCCCACAATCTCTAAGAGAGGAAGACGATATCTATTTGTCTTGTAAGTGTAGTCCATTATCAACACACAAGGAAATGCATGTAACAATTCTATACTGCGAGGGTGTGCCCAAAACAAGTCACGCACAACATCAGACTTAATACAATTCCTATGCCACTCAATGTATTTACACTGAGATAATTTACTAAGAAGATGTTGCATCTGAGATCTCTCAGCTGTCTCTATAGCCTTGCACCTCTGCCTGCATTGTAGATTGTCTTCATTGTCGTAATATTGAGGGCATCCCTTTGCTTCAAAGTAGATAATATGTCCTTAGGCCGAACCGAACTCTTCGTCATCTCCACTAGCATTGTAGTCTCCTGCTTAAATAATCGTCTTGCATATGAGTGCCCCTCAAGATGCTTTGCAGCTGGATGATTGTGCACACCGCACATAACCATTAATATCCAATCATCTGCAGTATCCAATTTCTTCCCTCTTAAGGCAAAAGGACATCCACACTTCTTAGTGCCACTGGCCCTGGTCTTTGATCCCTTTTCCTTTATGTGTTTACTTTTGCAAGTACCACTCCTCTCGCAAAAAAAAAAAAAAAATTCTTGGTTTCTTAACATTGCTATCCATATCAGATTTTTAATAATAACGACAAATTCATTCCTCTTTCTGACTTTCCGACACCAATTACACATTTCTTCTCTACTTTTGATATCTATAAAATAAATAGTTTTATGTTAATAGATAATTTTAAATATTGCTCAGTCAAATAATACTAAAATAATTGCAATCCAATTTTTCTTACCTCGTAAGTTATAAATTCATTTGTGTAATCCATCACACAATCAGAGCCAATCACGCTGCATTCGGTCGAAGCATCGCCCTATACGATTAAATAATAATTTTAAACCCTAATCATACTTAACCCAAAAAAATCGAAAATAAACTTTATGTTTAGCCACACAGGATCGAATTATTGGTATATGTTCGGCCCTGTATGGCCGAACAGAAGATTGTTGTTCGGCCCACTAGGGCCGAACATGTTGTTCGATTCGACCCACCAGAGCTGAACATGTTGACTAAGTTCGGCCTTGTGTGACCGAACAGATTTGACCTGTTCGGTCACATAGGCCCGAACAACTCACGAATCGAAAAAAAAAAAAATTTCGACAACGAGGATATAAACCAACCTTTGCGACCGTAGAACCTTCAAAAATTGCTAGTTGCTTGTCCACTGCTCGATTATAGATTGAAATCTCTTCAACCAAGCTTCAAATGATCGGATCCAAGGGTGTTTATCCGGAGCGAGGGAGGAGGAAAGTGGAGGCAGTGGGAGGGGGTAGGGGCTGGCTGGGTGGGGGGGGGGGGGGGGCTGTTTTGACTTTGGGGGGCTACTGAGCAAGCATGAATATTTTGATCCAATATTTTAAGGGCTGCTCAGCAAAAAGTGCAGGCCAAATAAAATTTCTCCTGATCCAGACGCATGCGAGCCGAGCCAATACCATATCAAAAGCTATATTAAGCAACCATTTAAAATATCCCAATAGCTATTCCAAACAATCTTAAGAAGGATTAGTTTTAAAATAACTCCACCATTGCTAGTGCGACACAAGATCAAGCGAAACCACGGAGGACCCAAGATCAAGCGAAACCACGGTCGACTTCTCTCGCGTTCCTTTTGCCATCCCTTAAGAATTCCCAAAAAAAAAAAAGCCGAGAGTGACGCTAGCAAATGGCGAGAAGCCGTCCACGGAGGACCAGACCTCCATTCAGCCACGCGGAGGACCTCAAGTTCCAACTCGCGACGACCCAAGTGATAGACGCCTCCCAGAGACAGCGTCACAGCGCGGAGGTACGCGGCTGTGGTAAGCTCACCGCCAGGGTCGGGGAGGGGAAGGGACTTCTCTCGACCATCACTCCCAGGCGAGAAGAAGAAGCGAAGCACCGATCGAGGCAACAAGAATAGCAAGCCAGCCTTATATTGGATTATAGCTTTTATTTACCCTCTCCTCTCCGTCATTCTCATGTTCCCTCTTTTTATTTTTATTCACATTGCCCCCTTGTTCGGTCCTCCCTCACCTCTCCGTCTTAACCTCTCAGCGGTCCCATTTCGATCATTTTGGCGGAGGTACGGATCTGCTATTCGATTCTGGGATTAGGGATTTTTGGCTGCCTTGATCGGATTTCTCGTCGTCGATGGCTGCTCCACCTGCTAGGGCCCGGGCGGACTACGATTACCTTATCAAGCTTCTCCTGATCGGCGATAGCGGTAAGAGTTTCGTACTTCTCTTCTTCTTCAATTGAGTATTCTTGATTCGTAGTTCTTGGGTTGATTTTGTTTGTTGTTCCAGGGTTATGATTTATTTCGCCTTGATAGAGATTTGGCACTGTGTGACCAGCTTGCTTTTTCTCGTTTTTGGCTCTTTTAAGTGGATCTTTACTTGTTTTGTTTTCATTTGTTGCAATGTGCTGTAAAATTTTGGGTCGTGGAGATCTGAACTGGTTTTAACTAAAGATCTGAATATATTTTATGCAGTTCAATTTGGGCGATCAATCCTGTAGGATCTTGTTTAATTTTTTGGGCAGGTTTTTATGGATACCCCGCTGTTAATTTGGAACAGAGAGTTCCGCTACTGTTCACATGTAATCGGTTTTGCTTTGGTTATCATTGAAAGCAACTTAATTGGGCGCGTTTGTGCTAAGTCTTGACCCACAATTATTTGCCTGCATGGAGATGTTGAATGTTATATGATGTCATAAGGAATATATTTTACTTTTCGATTTATCAATTTGTCTGGCTTGCAATGCCATCTTTCTCAGACGGGTGCTTTGGAGCTAAAATATATATATTAAAAAATAATATTTATGGTGGTATGGCAAACTATATTTGGTGTAAAAAAAATATTTTAAAAATAATAAAAGAAAGCTTAGGAGTCAGAATTGGGAGATGGATATAACTACTACCCTAAAGGAAATTTGGTCCCCTTCCGTGCAAAGATAAATTGGACCACACGCTCTCTTTCAAGGTACAATCCGGAAGCCAAAAACTCCAACGTCCGTTGGTGGCATAATCTCAACAGGACGCTGATCAGTCATCTTCAAAGAAAAAGTTGAAAGAAGAAATATGAGAGAGTAGTAAAAAAATTTTATACTTTGAAACGCTGGGGTGAAGACCTATTTATATCTTTTTTTTTAATCCAATAATTCCCCTGCATTTTTTTTAAACCCCTGATAACGCTTTGGCGTTAACAATCCCCACAAAAAAAAAAAAAACAAAAGAATAATAAACAAATAAATAAAAATTTAATATTATTAAATTCAATAAGCAATTTAAAAAACTTTAAAATTTTACTGTGCTTAGTGCAAGTATCTTCTAGGTTTGAACTTGCATTTAGTATAAAATACACATAGTATAAAGATGAGCTGATCATAATGCGGGTTAGCGCTATCTAGGCCATGCGCTTGCCTTGATTTTCATAAGAGTTACTAGGGATTCGCCCATCCATAGTCGTGGCCTCACGACTACTCTCACTAAGTAGATCCTTCAAGGGTACATGCAACGGAATCATACATCGCTAAACTTATAGCCTTGGATCTATTAAGAGCTATGCTCAATCTAACCGTCACAATAAAGCACCACACCATAGGGATGGGATGGAGACAAACTCTTAAAACGGTGCTTTCATACATCACCTCAGAGATCGTTTTCCTTTAAACCTTAACCATGGGGTTGCCATGACGGATGGGACCCACTCTAGTGACTAATATATGGGCTTAAGCCCCATCCTCCTCGATGTTTCAAATACCGCAGATTTCGAAAGGCCTTTGGTTAAAAGATCTGTCAAATTATGTTTTGATATTATAAATTGCAGTGATATTGATTCTTTCATTTTATTTCTTATAGATTTATACCTGATCAAGATATGATTATTCATCTTTTTATTAGTTGTTTGTTGATTTAACAGATCAATTAGAGCTTTACAATCATAATTTAAATAAATTTGGAAAATATTTGGTGAAAGAATATCTATATCATTTATTAAGTCTTTCAGCTATTGTGCTTAGTGCATGTAGTGTTAAGAGCTGTTAGCTCATTCTAGAATGCTTCTAGTGATTATAGTTTATTGACATGAGCCCCAAGATACTATAGCTCCTCCTAATAGGAAGAGATACCTAGTGGTGGACTTAACATCGAATCTATCTGTTATCAATTAGCATCACTATATCCCTCAATCACTTCAGGATAACCATAATATACTAGAGAGTAATTTATGGTTCCCTTAATATATCTAAAAATTCTTTCTAGGGCTTTCCAATTTTTCACTAGGATTGCTAGTATACCTACTTAGTCTGCCTACTGCATAAGCTATGTCCAAACGAGTTCTATTTGAAATATATAATAGGGATCCTATTCTATGAGAATATCCTAATTGATTAATAGTTCTCTTAAATTTTTAATTAAATGAGAGTTATGATCATAAGGGGTAGAGATAGGATTTAAATCATAATATTCAAACTTTTGAAGCATTTTCTTTATTGAGTGTGCTAGACTTATTGCTATTCATTATCTACTCTGTTAAGTTTCATTCCTAGAATTACATCGGCTTCTCCTAGGTCTTTCGTATCAAAATTATTTGATAAGTACCTTTTAGTTTCTTGAATTATTTTTAACAATGTTCCTAGGAGTAGTATATCATCTACATATAAGCATAGTATTATAAAGTCAGTATCCTATCTTTTATAATATACATATTTGTCATATTATTTAGTTTAAAGCTATTTTTCAAGATGATTTCATCAAACTTAATGTGCCACTGTTTAGGAGCTTGTTTTAAACCATAAAGAGATTTGATTAATTTACATACTTTATATTCTTGTCCTTTTACTCCAAATTCTTGAGGTTGGTTTATGTAAATTTTTCTTCCAATTCTCCATTTAAAAATGCAGTTTTTATGTTCATTTGATGAATTATTAATTTATAAATTGAGGCTAAGGTTATTAGAGTTCTCAGGATTGTTATTCTTGCTACAAGAGCATAAGTATCAAAATAATTTATATCTTTCTTTTGATTAAATCCTTTTACTACTAACCTAGCTTTATATCTTTCTATTGATCCATCTGGTCTTAATATTTTTAAAAAAATTCATTTTGTTCCTATAGGTTTGTTTCCAGGAGGTAAATTAGTTAAAATCCAAGTCTTATTTTCTATGATTGATTTAATTTCACTATCTATAACTTTCTTTAATATGATAATTCTGATGTCATGTCATTGTCTCATCGAATGAAGATCACCAAATTTTTTTTCAAATCTTTTCCTTTTGCTTCTTAATTTTGGTTCAGTTTCTAGTTCTGGTTCTATGGCTTTAGAGGATGATGGTTCAGATTCCAGGGGTCTAGAGATTTAAGTCTTGAATGGAATTATATCTTCAAAGAAGAAGGCATCTCTAGCTTCTAAGATTGTATTATCAGATATGTCATTAATCTCTGATTTTATTACTAAAAATCTGTAGGCATTGCTATTTTGGGCATAGCTTATAAATACAGCATCTAAGGTTTTGATCCTAGTTTTCTCTTTTTGGATTCAGGAATATTAACCTTAGCTAGACATCCCCATACTTTGAGAAAGTCTAGATTAGGTGTTCTTCTTTTCCAAAGTTCATAGGGAGTCTTACCACTATCCTTAGTAGTATTCTATTTAGGATAAAGCAAGAAGATAGAAGAGCTTCCTCCCACAAGTTCTTGGGTATGCCATAACTAATGAGCATAGAATTTACCATATTTATAAGGGTACATCCATAAGGGTATGTTCTTACGCTTAGCTACACCGTTGGACTGTGGAGAGTAAGGAGCAGTCAGTTGATGAATTATCCTATGTTCTTAACAGAACTGAGAAAATTGATTCAAGGTATACTCTCCTCTCTCAGATCTAAGAATTTAATTTTTCTTTCTTATTGATTTTCTACCTTTATAAATTTTAAATTTATTGAAGGTTTCATTTTTAGATTTAATTAGATAACAGTAACAATATCTAGAAAAATCATCTATAAAGGTCACTAAGTACCTATTGCCATCACGAGTTGCAGTCTTGGTGGAGTCACAAACATTATGTATTAACTCCAAGATTGACAAATTTCTTTTAACTGATTTGAATTGCTTTCTTGATTGTTTAGATTCATTAGATTCAGCACATATTTCGCATTTAGATGTATCTAGATTTGATTTAGGAATTAGTTTTAATTTCATCATGTATTCGACCTTTCTTAGGTACATATGACCCAACCTGGCATGCCATAGATTTTGATTAGACTTACTCACAAGATAGGTTTGATTCTCAGCTTTATTAATAAAAGGATTTATTACATTCAGTTTGAATAAGCCTTCACTTACATATCCTTTTCCTATGAAGGCATTGTTCTTAGTTATTATAACTTTATTACAATCAAGAACAATTTTGTATCCTCTCTGAACCAGTTGAGACCCGCTTAAGGTTCTTCCTAAGATCAGGAACATAAAGCACATCCGTCAAGGTGAGAACTTTTCCTAATAATATTTTCAGGTTTACTCGACCTTGTCCCTCGACCCTGGCGGCTGTGTTGTTCTTTAGGGTCACACTTCCTCCATTTGAGTCCTAAAAAGTAGTGAACCAGCAGCGATCAAACAAATATGAACATTAGCTCCTGAATCCAACCACCAATCAAGGCTGGAAGAAGTAAGATTTATTTCAGGGTTCAAGTTTACTAACCTAAGGATGAAATCATCTTGACCTTCAACTACGTGCGCTTGGGGTCCGGAGGAAGTAGAAAGTTTGCGAAAGGGCTCCCTCTTTCGATGAAAGCAGTCCCTTGCAAGATGATTATCCGCCCACACACGAAACAGAATCTTTTACTTGGACCTTGGGTAGGTTGGCTAGGTATAGTATTGTGGATTTTAAAGGTTTCACCCTTGGGTTTGAACTTATTTGGTTTAGGATGGTAGGGTTGGTTTGATTGTTTTTGGAGGTTTGATTGAAATTTAGGCTTTGACCTTCGTTTAGGATTGTTGTTGGTTGGTGTTGTTTGGTTAGGTTGGCTTGGACACTTGGAATTCTAGTTTGATGGGTTTTAGACCTATGTTGGTCTTTTATCCTGATTGAATTTAGAAGTTGAGCCAAGGTTAGTTCTCCTTACTTTTGAAGCTGATTTTGACAAAGCCATTCCAAGGAGGCATTTTATCTAGGAGGCTGAAAACTTTAAAACCTTCGAAGAATTTGCCTTCATTGGCCTGAAGTTTTCTAAGGTATTCTTGGAATTTGTGAATTTGGTCATTGATAGGTGTGTCATTATCATATTGAATCTAAGGAATGATGCGATGTTATATTGTTCTACTCTATCATCATCGAGTCCATATTCAGACTCAAGGGTATCCCATGATTCCTTCGAATTCTTAGCCGATAAGTAAATGTTGTAGAGCGAGTCGGATAGGCACTAAGGATTTTACCTTTACATAGGTAATCCTCTTTGGGGGTAGTGGTTGTCATTGAACTGGTAGACTTGTCAATCACTGACCAAAGACCTAAGGTAGTTAGCCAAAACTTTATTTGGCTTTGCCATCTCCTAAAATGGGATCCATCAATTTTTTTGGTCTGAGACTAACGATGTCATCCCTAAGGGTTGCCATGGGGTCCAAGTTAGGTTAGAAAAATCTGAAAAATAAAAATGACTTTGTTACGAATTTGTTTGAATAATTCAAATATTTTTTTAAAAAATTAAATTAAATTATTTATCGAATCTTAAATTATTTTTTTTCACACAAGAGAACCAGATATTCTGCTATAAGTGAGAAAAATATATTAATATATATTAAATATGCAATGCAAATAAATTATAATTAATTTGCACAAATCTTCTTTAGATTGTTATAGCTAATGGTTCATGTGTTCCTTCAACTAGGAATATATATGTATTATATATATATATATTAAATATATATTTTAGAAAATAATATTTGTGGTGTGTGGCAGACTATATTTGGTGTAAAAATAAAATATTTCAAAAACAATAAAAGAAATTTTAGGAGTCAGGCTTGGGAGGCGGATATAATTATTGCCCTAAAAGAGATTTGGTTCCCTTCTCATGCAAAGACAAATTGGACCACACGCTCTCTCCAAGGTACAATCCGAAAGCCAAAAACTCCAACGTCCGTTGGTGGCATGATCTCAACAGGATACCGATCAGCTGTCTTCAAAGAAAAAGTTGAAAGAAGAATATAAGAGAGTAGTGAAAAATGTTTATACTTTGAAAGGCTGGGTGGAGGCCTATTTATAGCCTTTTTTTTTAAAAAAATCCAATAATTTCCCTGCGTTGAATACCCTTCCCAACCCGCATGCGTTTTTTTTTAAACGGGCGTGCATTTTTTTTTAAACGGTGTGTTTTTTTAAAAAAAAACAGGCATGCATTTTTTTTTTTTAAAACCCCTGATAACGCTTTGGCATTAACAGACTGTTCGTTAGGTTTTATGACCATCCAGTGTTCTGCCTATGACAACTTGTTGAATAGATGTTGCTCTAGATTTTTAAAATAAATTTTCCTTCCTGAGCTGTTTGACCTTAGCATTGGTTAATTGTAATTGATGGTTTAATGTGTACGCATGTCATTACTGATAATTTGTGCATCGATCATCATACTACCCTCCTTTCGTGCAAATATTACTCCCTGTTGCAAGATAAATATGTTGCACGTACTACTTCCTTTCCCTGTTCTTTTATGGAAACTTCTAGTATATGTAATTGATGGTTGTGGAACCAACCTCAAAAATGGTATGGTCTCTTCAATAAGATGAACTACTGAAGATGGATTATATGTCAAATCAAGTTTGTAAACCGTAGTAACTTTCATTGTAACATTAATACTATTCAGTATGCGCCTTATTATGAAAGTGATTAAATGTTTCTCTTGTGTGCATATGTGCCTAAATGTATTTGGTTTTCCACCATGTTATGATGAGTTAATCATAGTGATAAGACTTATTATTTGATTCTCTATCTGTTATAGTAGCTGGTATATACTCAATAATGTTTTCTTTCAGTAGTCTGAATAAGATGACAGGACAGAATCTCAATATAAGCTGGAAGATCTTGTTTCTTTTTCTATGGAGAAGGAATTAAGTTTGTCAATGGTTGATGCCTTTTATGAATATGCTATTGGCTGGCCTTGGAGCGTGCTCTTGTAGGATATTTTTTGGTGTTCAGTTTTCATGGAAGTGCCATGCTCTGAGGTTCTTAACCTACCTTTTCACCATTAAACAACCACTGGCATTTGCTCAAATCACCTAACTGCACCACCAGAAATTACTTGGATCATTTATAGCTCTTCGCTAAATCATGCCTATGCCTAATATAGATGGATGTATGGAGCCTGGCACTGGTAGATATAGAAACTAAGTTTTTCAAAAAAGTTCTTTGTGTTCTAGTAGATGTGGAATCTAAGTTCCTTGTTAGATTGGGCAGGATTGGAGGCCTTTGCCAGTTCATTCATTAGATAAATAGGAAAGGTCATTACCAGCTAGCTAGGCTTTATTGGGCAGAATATTTAGTGTTTTCTGCACTTAAAAGACTTTTGTTAGCTGTTCTGAATTTAAAGGCGCGAGATAAATTTTTTGAGGTGATTGATGAATATTTTTTCTATTTTCTATGTTGCCAAAGTGCAAGTATTGGGTGATTGAGAGGAGTTTCACTTTTTCACTTGGTTTTGGTGTCTTTTGGTGGGACACTACAGAAAGGGTAGCCTTGAGGTTATAGGAGATCTATGCCTTACGTCATTTAATAATTAAAGAAACATTTTGAATTACAGGAGTTGTTCTTATTCACCATATATGGCTGGTTTCATTGGGCTTTGCACTCATGATAAAAAAACATATCATACATGTTTTTATGACATTATCATGTTTGGTCTACTCAAAGCATAATATCCAATATGTAATCTAGGTGTTTGAATTGTAAATGTGGGGGTTCATTTTATGTGCATGTGCATGACTAATGGTTCCTTAACTTCACAAAGGATGTTTAGTTATTAGATTTATTTATTTTTGCTACTTTGTGGAATATGTTGATTGCATTGATAGAAAACAAATCCTTGAGATCATGAGTTCTTTCATATTAAGAGACATGTCAAATCTCAGAGTATTTGGGCTTTGTTGAAGTCTCATTTAATGCTGCAATCATACATTATTGAAGATATTTTGTCATGAAATTGATCGTGCAAAGTTCTTATGTACACCACATTTACATTCTGTTGGGCATGTCACTGAGGATTGTTATTATTTTTTATACTAGCCTAACATCACTAGGATTTTGATTTTAAAATGGTCAGGATCCTTTATTGCATTTTCCCCATCTGAACAAAAACTAAGGCCTTGTTTGGTTCATGATTCAGAAAACTATTTTTGAAAACATGGATTGTATCCAAAAATCTGAATTGTATTCTGTTGATTTTTAATATTCAAGAATATGTTTGGTTGGTATTTTAAAAAAACTATTTTTTCGAAGAAAGGTAGCAGCGAATCGCGTGGAGAAAGGTTGCGAAGAGAAGGAAGGAGGTGAATCCACGAGTTTCGGGCATTTTGAGAAAGGGAGGATAAAATCTGAAAAATATCTGAAATGAATTCGAAGAAAACATCGCTCCGACGTTTTTCAGAGTCATTCAGATTTTTAGAATTGTTTCGAAAAAGTATTTTCGAAAACGGTTCAATCAAACGCGTTTTTCATGCTATGGGTTGGATTTCTTGTTTTTAAAAACAAAAAATTCAACCCAAATCTGCTACCTAATAAATTCATGTTTGAAAATCTAAGGATGTTGCGGATAGCCTAAAATATGTAGTTTTTAAAAATCAAAATGTTTTACCAGGATCGAATTGTCTTGGCTAAAATTGGTCAAAAAGTCTTAACCAGGCAGATGGTTCTAGTTGGTCTAATTTAGATCCCCTGTTAATTATAGTTGTGGTATGCATGGTGCCTCATTAGAGTGGTAGACATATTTTATGACTTGTTGATTGAAGCAAAAATGGTACATGGATGCTAATGAACAACTCCATGTGTGCGAAGGAACAACTTCATCACCCACCTTATTAATGAATCCCTGCTCCCTAACCTCCTAAATTATTTGCATCTATTATGCGTAATGGAGTTGATGCGAGTTATCAAATGATGACACTCATTTTGGATTTATTTTGCGTTTTTAGTGTTCACTGCTTTCTAAGATCTCATGGGTTGGCTTACAGTGACCTTAACAATCCTTTTCAAGGTGGTATAGATTATGAAATATGTGAAGGGTCTTGATAAGATTCCATTTCCTCCCTTTCTGTGAACTTTGATATTTTATGAGCATCCTTTCAGTCTTGTTTGGTGTTGGAGGAGGAAGTAAGGACCATGGAAGACTTGAATGGAAATGTTGAGAAGACATCGAAGAAAGTTCACCATATCAATGGATATGACTTTAGATACATGAATGGAGTAGCATGATTCTTATTTTTCACTATGCTTTTATCAAGAAAGGCCTTCAATAATTGTTTATGGTGTGGTCTTGAAAACAATGTGGGAGTTAAATGTGAAGCATGCGGAGGTCATACAGAATTTTCAATTTAAACTATGTTCTAGTTTGACCCTATAGTATATGAAAATTTAGAAAGGCTTTGTTGGAAACCATTGAAGCATCATCATAAGGTTGATGGTATTAGACCTAAAATCATTTAGTGTCCAATGGTCTAACTTTTTCATGGTTTACTCTGTGGTCATGATGCTTGACACAACTAATTAAAGGTTCCTTTCTGGTAGGAATTGAGCCTCTAAAAGTTCTGTTTCAAGCCTTGTAGCAACCCTATTTGGCATTTTTTTTTTGAATCAATTACAAAATTAAACCGTATGATGGTATGTTACATGCCTACAAACTGCGTAAACTCGAAGTCATTTGAAAAAAATGCGGTGCAAGACTGCTTCCTGTGCATGCAATATCTCATTCTTTGCTTATTCCTTCAATTATTCTGCAATGGTAGGGCCTACCATCTGTCCATAATATTGCAGTTTGAATCTTGAAGGGAAGATTATTATGCTGTGGCATGTTGTGGATTATTATATTACTCAGACTCAGATTTGATGACATTCTACTTCGTTCATCTGACTCCACCTTTCCTATATCTCTATTCAGCGTTCTCAAATAGAATCCATTAACAAATCATCAATTATGAGTAAATTTTTTGTCTTTGTCAACTTAGAAAATGCACATATTAACCGTTGGCACCTCATGTTACATACAAACTCTTCTATTCTAATTTTCAAAAAGCAAGTTGCATGAAATGCCAGATTTTGAATCTTTTATAATCCTCTATGTGGGACTCCTTGGGACTGTGGGTTTTTATCACAGGCAAGTGTGTTGTCACCACTGCCGCTGTTGTTCTGCAGGATAATGTGGGTACTGCAGTATCCAAGGACATTTGGTAATGCGGAGAAACTGGAGGCAGGAAGAGCCATTGTTGGCCACTCAATCCCCTTCCAATTCCTCAGACTCAATATTACCAGAATTGCATGTCTTGCTGGTATATGTTTCACATTACTAAAATTCCCATTTGCATTGTGAGTATTCCTCAAATGCCAGCTCAAATTTTGAGCCTGCATCTTCTCATCAAGTGTAAAACTGCATAACCCTTTTTTGATTTGATTCATGAACACCTGATTGTTTGATAATTGCACAATACTAACTTCAAATTAAAGATAAAGTTGTTCTTACATATAGCTACCAAATAAAACCTTTAATAAGTATTCCTTTCGCCTTTATCCTACTTAAGGCCACCTGCAATAATTTCTTCATCTTCTTCCTCTTCTTTCTTGTTTCTTGAAATCATGCCTGTCTTCTCTGTTGGGCAATGGAGATATTTCTGTGAGCATTATTATACATGAACTTTTCTTCCCTGCCCAGTAATGAGTAAGTTTATGTTTGTATACTTTCATTAGGCACCAGCTGCTTCTTCACCACATATAGAACATGCTAGATTATTTTTTGTTATGGTTATTCCCTTCTCTACATGCGTGCTGCTTTTGTTGCTGTTGCTCACTCATTAAACTTATCCCAGTTGCCATGGTGAGAATGAGAAAACAAAGGTAATATTTGTGTGAACATTGGCTCATTGGACTTTATTGTGGTTGCCATGGTGAGAATGAGAAAAAAAAGGGAAAAATTTGCATGAGCATAGGCTTATTTTTACTTGTTTTCTCCCTGCCAACTTCCAAGTAATGAACCACTTTGTAATATTCTCTGACTTGGCATCAGCTGCTTCACGGATGGAACATGAGTCATACTTTATTGCTTTGCATGCTTGCTGCTTTTTGTTGCTGTTGCTTACTAATTAGACTTACCCTAGATGGGGGGGGAAATCTGTTATCCCTTGAACTCATTCGGTTGGATTTCTGCCTTTTGATTGTTCTTCTATAGCAATCTTTTAGGGTTGCCATCAGGAAGGCAGTAATCAACTGGCCTTTGTTATGTGCAAGATTACTCGTTTGTCAGTTCTTATGATTGTGCCTTGTTCTCTGCTTGATATTTGATCAAAATAGGCGCATAAAAGAGCCAGTCTACTGGACATTATTTTGCTGCGATATGCAGCTGATGTAAATCATTTTGACATGGTGTCTACTGTTGCAGGTGTTGGTAAGAGTTGCCTCCTTTTACGGTTCTCGGATGGATCTTTCACCACCAGTTTTATCACTACAATTGGGTGGGTTTTATTTTAGTTATGGATGCTGTGGTGAATTTTGTAATCGATACACATGTTTTTGCTTCAATTTTCTATTTTAAAGTTTCTTTTTTATGCTGTGAATTATATTTTAAATTTTTATGGATAACTTAGCTCAAGATTTGTTTTTGTGCAGCATTGATTTTAAGATAAGAACCATTGAGCTAGATGGCAAACGGATTAAACTGCAAATCTGGGATACAGCTGGGCAGGAACGATTTCGAACAATCACAACAGGTGGTTAATATCTTCTGTGTTGCCCTTGCTTAGGTTCTTTTTCTTGCTTTTCTACTGATTTAGTGCTCTAAGATTCACCGTCTTGATACTTGTCTCTCTGCAGCTTACTATCGTGGGGCCATGGGTATTTTACTCGTTTATGATGTTACTGATGAATCATCTTTTAACAGTAATGACCTCTTACAGTGCTAAACTTTTATAGGTGCATTTTTCATCTCTTATTTTTCCTGATTTGTGTGATTCTGGCTTTGCAATGTACGCAGACATAAGGAACTGGATTAGGAACATCGAACAGCATGCTTCTGATAATGTAAACAAAATTCTGGTGGGCAACAAAGCTGACATGGATGAAAGCAAAAGAGTAGGAACCATCTCTAAGCTAAATTTATGAATTTATTCTTCAGCTGTTGGCATAGATATCCTCATTGTTGCCTTCTCAAACTGTCATGGTAGATGTTTTGGTGCCCTCGGTTCATTATTTTTTCTTCTTTATCTTTGAATGACAAAAAACCGGACTCTTTTCAGGCGGTGCCTACCTCCAGGGGACAAGCACTTGCTGATGAATATGGCATTAAATTTTTTGAAACAGTATGTGTTAGCAAATCCTTTTCAAAATGTTTTTGAAAAGCTGGATGTTTCACCTTTTATTAACCGAATATCTTTTGGTTAACAGAGTGCAAAGACAAATCTAAATGTGGAGCAGGTCTTCTTTTCAATAGCTAGAGATATCAAGCAGAGGCTTGCGGAATCTGATAACAAACCTGAGGTTGATGTCTTATTCCAAGTTGAAAATAACATATATCTGCTTTCTTAGATTTGCTAGTAAGCTAAATAACATAATGATTAATGTTCACAGGATCGGACGATCAAGATTAACAAACTGGACCAGGGAGCTGGTGAGGCTAAAGCTCCAGAAAGATCAGCATGTTGTGGTTCCTGAGAAATCTAAGAAAGCATGCTTTCTTCGGTTTTTGTTTTTTTTGGTTCGGGGGGTGGGGGCGAGGGGTTGTGTGGTATTTGTGGGTGGGGTTGTTTGCGGATTGTAATGATTGTCGTGGGTGCTTATATTTTATACTTATCAATTCTTTTCAACCTCAAGTGTTCGTGTGAGACTTCGTGGTGGGGAAGACATTACGGACATGGTCTTGGCACACCACTTTAAACAATGTCGCTTAAATTGCTGATTTGCCATCTTTAGCTAGCCCACTAATTGTGGAGTTTCGTTATCCTGCGTTTTGTCTCTCAAATGGTTAGTGGAAGAAGATTATGTTATAACACTCTCAATGGATGTGATTCAGGGCATGCGATAGAACATAGACCTGATTCACTGCAGACTACTAAATATGGGAATTTGTATTGTATGACTGAACTTAATTATTAAAAATGAACTCTTAGAAGCGATGTTTTGGGCTTGGAATCTTGAGTGAATCAGGATTATTATGCAACAACAATAACAAAGTTTTGAAGTAGTTAAAATTGATTATATAATTTTTTTCCCTCATTCAATTTAATTTTAAATTATTTTTTATAAGATATAAAAGTTTTAAGTTTTTTCATCATTTTTATATTTATTTATTTATTTTTATTTTTTATATGTCAAATTATTTCTTTGCACATGTACCTATCGATATTACACATGATTAAATTATTTAAATCATTATTTTAATTTATTTTTCAAATAAAGCTATCTTTTTTTTACATGTTTCATGATTCTATAAAGTTTTTTATTTCAACATCCAAAATAAGCATCTATTATAAAAAATATCTAAAAAAACTTCTATTACTTTAATTTATCCAGCTCTAATTTTATTAAGCATATTTAGAGCTATCTTTTATTGTTTTATACGATAGATCCTTAGTCATTTGTCTTGTGATCTTGTCATCAAATTTAATTGGTATCATGTCCTTATTTTCATTACCAATAAATTTACATTCTATATATACTCTTCTTTATACAATTAATATTTAAGTGTTCATAAATTTAATTTACTATTGAGGCTTTCATTATTATCATGTACGGTAATTAATGCAGGCAATTCGGACGCGTCTCTTTCCAAGTAAGCCCCTCTTTTTTTATTAAAAAAAAAAAACTCAACACGGTGATAAAGTCTTGCCACAATGGCAGCGTGGGACGAGACAGAAAAAAAATACTTAAATACCTGTTGTCAATTAACTTATACAATGTATAAAGAGCAAAATTAACTCTACATTATATTTACTTCCTTAGTAGAAATACACTGATCTCAGGACCACCATGCCCACAACCGTCCGGGCTTATCATGTAAAACGATTCCAAATCCACGCTCCTCACGACCCTCTCAAACTCGGCTCTCATGTAAATCACCTCATCACTAACCTCACCACTAGCCCCACCACCACCATTACCATCATTGTTACTGCACCTCCCCATCTCCAGAGGATGAGGTGGGAGAAAGGGAGGAGCAATTGGTGGAGGTGGAAGCACCCCGGCACCTACCGACACAGCCTGCACCGTTTTCAGCACATGGAGGTCAGTCCCGTTGCAGTGGCGCGACACAGCGTACCCGCGTTGGTGCCCGTTGCAGTACATGTCCCACACTGGCTCCTCCCACAGCGAACACCGCGAAGAACTCCTCTTTTTCTTCTTGCTAATTCTGGTGGTTGTGTTAGCGTTAGCATTCCGATTGCATTCGAGAAGTATCGTCCCCTTCCCGGACTCCATCTCCTTCGCGAGCTGGTGCATTGTAGTGGCCAGCTCCAGAAGCAAGACGGGCTCCGACCGGGGATCCGTTTGCACTGCAAAGCTGACCCGCCCCTTGTTGCGGCCGAAGAAGGTTCCGATAACCTTCCGGCAGGATGAAGGCATCCGCTTGGGAGGTGCAACCGCCCCCCTGTTGCGGCCGAAGAAGGTTCCGATGACCTTCCGGCAGGATGAAGGCATCCGCTTGGGAGGTGCAACCGCCCCCCTGTTGCGGCCGAAGAAGGTTCCGATGACCTTCTGGCAGGATGAAGGCATCCGCTTGGGAGGTGCAACCGCCCCCCTATTGCGGCCGAAGAAGGTTCCGATGACCTTCCGGCAGGATGAAGGCATCGCTTGGGAGGTGCAACCGCCGGCACGACCGGCCTGAGGCACGTCGGGGTCAAGAAGGCTTGGAGGGCGGGGAAGAGGGAGCAGAAGAACGATGCGGCGCCGGCGAACATCGTGGGAAAGAGGAAGGAGATTTGGTCCAAAAAGACAAAATTTCTGATTAGTAAATCATCATGGGGCGGAGGCGTATTTATAGGTTTTTTTTTTCTTTAATTATCGTAACTCCCGGCGCTGTCTCATTCGTTAAAGATATATATATATAAAGTTCACTGTTATAAAGGAATCGGAATTCTTACTTCGAGACCGATCCGAATTCTAATTGGAATCGAAAGACCGATCCGAATTCTAATTGGAATGGAAAGACGAGAAAACTTTTTTTTAAAAGAAAGAATATAATTGTTTTCATTTGTTGCTATTCTTCAGGATCTTGTTTATTTTTTGGGCAGGTTTTTATGGATACACTGCTGTTAATTTGGAACAGAGAGTTCCGCTACTGTTCACATTGAAAGTACTTAATCGGACGCGTTTGTGCTAACTCTTGACCCACAATTTTTGCATGCATGGAGATGTCGAATGCTATATGACGTCATAAGGAATATATTTTACTTTTCGATTTATCAGTTTGTCTTGCTTGCAATGCCATCTTTCTCAGACGAGTGCTCTGGAGCTAAATATCGTGTCCTATTCCTGACTGTTCGTTAGGTTTTATGACCATCCAGTGTTCTGCCTATGACAACTTGTTGAATGGATGTTGCTGTAGATTTTTTATATAAATTTGCCTTCCTGAGCTGGTTTGACCTTAGCATTGGTTTAATATATATTTAGTGATAAAACAAGGCTCGAGTATGATAGAGCAAAGCGATAAGAGGGTGCTCTGATAAAGCTTTAATGCGTACGCATGTCATTACTGATAATTTGTGCATGGATCATCATACTACCCTCCTTTCCTGCAAATATCACTCCCTGTTGCAAGATAAATTTGTTGCACGTACTACTTCCTTTCCCTGTTCTTTGATGGAAACTTCTAGTATATATAATTGATGGTTGTGGAACCAACCTCAAAAATGGTATGGTCTCTTCAATAAGATGAACTACTGAAGATGGATTATATGTCAAATCAAGTTTCTATGAAAGTGATTAGATGTTTCTCGTGTGCATATGTGCCTAAATGGATTTAGTTTTCCACCATGTTATGATGAGTTAATCATGGTGATGAGACTTATTATTAATTTGATTCTCTATCTGTTATAGTAGCTGGTATATACTCAATAATGTTTTCATTCAATAGTCTGAATAAGATGACAGGACAGTATCTCAATTTAAGCTGGAAGATCTTGTTTCTTTTTCTATGGAGAAGGAATTAAGTTTGTCATTGGTTGATGCCTTTTATGAATATGCTATTGGCTGGCCTTAGAGCGTGCTTTTGTAGGATATTAATTTTTTGGTGTTCAGTTTTCATGGAAGTGCCATGCTCTGAGGTTCTTAGTACCTACCTTTTCATCATTCAACAACCACTGGCATTTGCTCAAATCACCTAACTGCACCACCAGAAATTACTTGGATCATTTATAGCTCTTCGCTAAATCATGCCTATGCCTAATATAGATGGATGTATATAGCCTGGCACTGGTAGATATAGAAACTAAGTTTTTCAAAATGGTTCTTTGTGTTCTAGTAGATGTGGAATCTAGGTTCCTTGTTAGATTAGGCAGGATTGGAGGCCTTTGCCAGTTCATTCATTAGATAAATAGGAAAAAGGTCATTACCAGCTACCTAGGCTTTATTGGGCAGAATATTTAGTGTTTTCTGCACTTAAAAGACTTTTTGTTAGCTGTTTTGAATTTAAAGGCGCGAGATAAATTTTTTGAGGCGATTGATGAATATTTTTTCTATTTTCTAAGTTGCCAAAGTGCAAGTATTGGGTGATTGGGGGGAGTTTCACTTTTTCACTTGGTTTTGGTGTCTTTTGGTGGGACACTACAGAAAGGGTAGCTTTGAGGTTATAGGAGATGTATGCCATATGCCATTCAATAATATATGGCTGGTTTCATTGGGCTTTCCACTCATGATAAAAAAAATAACATCATATAAGTTTTTATGACATTATCATGTTTGGTCTACTCAAAGCATAATATCCAATGTACAATCTAGGTGTTTGAATTGTAAATGTGGGGGTTCATTTTATGTGCATGTGTATGACTAATGGTTCCTTAACTTCACAAAGGATGTTTAGTTATTAGATTTATTTATTTTTGCTAGTTTGTGGAATATGTTGATTGCATTGATAGAAACAAATCCTTGAGATCATGAATTCTTTCATATTAAGCTACATGTCAAATCTCAGAGTATTTGGGCTTTGTTGAAGTCTCATTTAATGCAACAATCATACATTATTGAAGATATTTTGTCATGAAACTAATCGTGTAAAGTTCTTATGTACACCACATTTACATTCGGTTGGGCATGTCACTGAGGATTATTATTATTTTTTATACTAGCCTAACATCACTAGGATTTTGATTTTAAAATGGTCAGGATCCTTTATTGCATTTTCCCCATTTGAACAAAAACTTATAAATTCATGTTTGGAAATCTAAGGATGTTACGGATAGCCTAAAATATGGAGTTTTTAAAAATCAAAATGTTTTACCAGGATCGAATTGTCTTGGCTAAAATTGGTTAAAAAGTCTTAACCAGGCAGATGGTTCTAGTTGGTCTCTTTAGATCCCCTGTTAATTATAGTTGTGGTACGCATAGTGCCTCATTTGAGTGGTAGACATATTTTGACTTGTTGATTGAAGCAAAAATGGTTCATGGATGCTAACGAACAACTCCATGTATGCGAAGGGACAACTTCATCACCCACCTTATTAATGAATCCCTACCCCCTAACCTCCTAAATTATTTGTGTCTAGGATGCATAATGGAGTTGATGCGAGTTATCAAGTGATGGCACTCAATTTGGATTTATTTTGCGTTTTTATTGTTCACTGTTTTCTAAGATCTCATGGGTTGGCTTACAGTGACCTTAACAATCCTTTTCAAGGTGGTATAGATTATGAAATATGTAAAGGGTCTTGATAAGATTCCATTTCCTCCCTTTCTGTGAAACTTTGATATTTTAAGAGCATGCTTTCGGTCTTGTTTGGTGTTGGAGGAGGAAGTAAGGACCATGGAAGACTTGAATGGAAATGTTGAGAAGATATCGAAGAAAGTTCACTATATCAATGGATATGACTTTAGATACATGAATGGAGTAGCATGATTCTTATTTTTCACTATGCTTTTATCAAGAAAGGCTTTCAGTAATTGTTTATGGTGTGGTCTTGAAAACAATGAGAGAGTTAAATGTGAAGCATGCGGAGGTCATACAGCATTTTCAATTTAAACTATGTTCTAGTTTCACCCTATGGTATATGAAAATTTAGAAAAGCTTTGTTGGAAACCATAGAAGCATCATCATAGGGTTTGTTGCCGCCGGGATCCGTCCTTCGACTCGAGCACAGTCGATCTCCAGGGGGGCGGACCTGCACACAAGTCCTCGCGCGAGAGGCGTTGGGGGTGGCCCTCCGCGGAAGACCCTCCGACGCTCAAGTCAGTGAGAGGAAATCGGCGATCAACCAGAAAATGGGGAGGTGGATCCCTCTGGGGAGTCTCTCCGAGGGACGGCCAATCGGAAGCTCTAGAGGGTGAGAGCACCGACGAGCAGCAGGAGAGTGGGGAGTGAGGGTGTGAGCGCGTGCATACCTGAGGGAATCTGTGAGCGTGATACTTATAGGCTGTCGCCTGGATCTTGAGCGTCTTCTGAAAGTTTCAAAGGTTGTTAGGATACGGGAGTGGATCGAATCAGGCCATTGTGGAGCTGTTGGGATCCATATTTTATCCGTTAGGGGATCGACGGCTGGGAGAGCTCCTTGATGGCTTGAGATCTGGTAGATGTGTAGGTCTCAGGTAGCCTTGATAGGTTCTAGACCACTTCTCAGCATGATTCCTTGCCTAGGGTGCCGTTACAGTAGGCTTAGGCTCTCCCGCGTTAGGTTCCGCGGAGGTGGGTATTGGATCGTGGGTCGTTCAGTGAAGCCGGGCCATGGAGGCTCGGGGGAAACGAACTACAGAAAGTTCGAAAGAGCCGAGCTATGGAAGCTCGGGAAGGACGAGCTATGGAAGCTCGGGGAGCCGAGCTATGGAAGCTCGGGAGAGGCCGAGCTATGGAAGCTCGGGGGAGCCGAGCTATGGAAGCTCGGGAGAGGCCGAGCTATGGGAGCCCGGGAGGCCGAGCTACGGGAGCCCGGGGAGGCCGAGCTATGGAAGCCCGAGAAGGCCGAGCTACGGAAGCTCGCGAAGGCCGAGCTACGGGAGCCCGGGGAGGCCGAGGGGAGGAGGTTGGTCTTAGCCTCCTTGCACGGATATTAATGCAATGATGATTTTACCCCCAACACATGCCCTCCACTCCTTAGTTCGAAGCGTAGGTTCGGGCATAGGGAGTATAAGTCCAGGTGGCACGCTCCAGATGGGACAGTTTGGTTTAGACAGCCCTTGCAATGATGCCCTAATTAATGCGACAGGGTCATCGTGCCTTCGGGGGTAAGGCTCCCCCAAGAGTGACGGTTGGAAATATGCCACGTCGCGAATCTCGATCGATCCGGTGTTTCTCGAGGCGGTTCCGGATGCCTCGGGCGGGATGCCCCGTCTTCTCAAGGCGGCTTCCTTAGCGGGGAAGCAAAGCGACAGCCGCACTATATATATGCATGTTTGCAGCATCCTTTCGTTTTGTTTTTGAAGAGTTTCGTCTTTCGCCCTTCGCGACACCCGTCGTTTTTCCTGGAGTTTTTCTCAGTTAAGATGACGATGAGTCCCGACGACGTGGTTTCAGATATCGTCACTGAGGATTTGGGAAGGATTCATCAGAGGTATGGCATGCCCTCAGATGTCATTCTGCGGGTGCCGGAGTCTGGAGATAGGGTCTCGCGAGATCTGGAGTCTGGGGTCTTCGTTTATGAAGACAGCTTGAAAGCAGGCTTCCGCTTTCCTCTCCATCCCTTGGTGAAGGAAATCATGAATCATTATAACATCTGTCCGGCGATGGTGGCCCCAAACAGTTGGCGAAGCATCATCGGATTTATCTCAATGTGCCACCAAATTCAAATTGTCGCCACTCTTTTCCTTTTTCGTGCCTGCTACCATCTGATACCTGGGAGGAAATCAAAGTGGCCCTACATTGGACCCCGGAGGTCCTTCAACGTTATTGTGGATAAGCCGTCCTCTATAAAGGGATGGAAGAGCCGGTTTGTTATCGCAGAGGGAAACATTGGTTCCGACTTCCCTCAAAAATGGGGAACTTTGTTAGGGATGCGGAAACACATCAATTTTGTCAGCGCAGGAGGAGAGGGATTTGGACGTCCTTCGCAATGGCCAAGTGTTTTCGGCCAATGACCTGTTATCGGAGAGAGCCCTCTTCACAGCCGGGCTCAGCCCCCTGGACCCGCAAGGTGAGTCCTCCCTTTTACCTTTTTCGCTGTGTGTTTTCTCGATGAATGTGTTTGGATCTGATCGCATATGTTCCATTCTTTCAGCCAAGAGGTCGGCATTGTCGAGCCTCGCCAAGAGGAAGAGAGAAAGCGCCCAGGGGAGAGCAGCGGTGCGGATAGTGGTAGGCCTAAGAAAAGGGCTCATACCTCCGCAAGAAGCCCGCCGGACGTCGGAGCGGTCACGACAGGAGCGCCGGGGGCGAAGGAGGATCCAGGGAGAACAGCTATGATCCCTTGCCCTCCCGTGTTGGAGATATCGGATAGTTCAGACGAGGCTCTGTTGGTTCGTCTGACCGCGTCCCCTATGAAAGAGGAACCGGCGACGGATCTGGCGGAAGCGGTCATTTCTGGGGGGCCTTCCGTCTCCGCGAGACCACTACTGGCTCCAGCAGGAGAGGGAGAGGGGACAGCTGCAGCCGATGAGGTTCAGGGAGAGCTCCTCTTGGTCTCTCTATGGGGGAGTCCGGTGGTAGTGATGCTGGGTCGCTCGCGGTAGTTCAAGAAGCGGGCCAGATAGAGGCTTCGGCGGAGCCTGCAGGGGAGGCGCAAGTGACAGCAACGGAAGGAGGCACGATGGAAGTGGGATCTCAGCGGGAAAAGGGTCCCACGATAGAGACTCCTTCGAGAAGGATTTTGGGGAGGCTGGCGCTTGGGTTGGCCGAGTTATCTGAGGAGACTCAAGCCAAAATTTTGATGGAAGAAGCTGGGAAGCTGAAGGCTTCTCCATTGGAGGTCGCTCATGTTGGTTCCTTGGGTGGAAATGACCAGCCCGGTAGTTCGAACGCGGGTGTTGAGGAGGCATTTTCTGCCTTAATGAGGTCGGCCTTGTATCCGGGTGCAGATCCTTCGGCGGACAAGTTTGCAGATTTGGAGTTGGTTGATGCTGCGTTCGGGAAGCAAGGTGTGGCTGAAAGTGTCCATCTCCTTCCCGATATCGACAATATGACCCTGATGAGGATGACACGGGCCTATGCCTCACGGGTGAGTTGCCATTCCTGGGTAGTGGATACATTCTGGCTGACTTAACTCTCATTCATTCACTTTTTACCCTGCAGAGTGTTTTGCTTTCTCGGGCGATATGCTGGCGTTTGAGTTTGGCGACGGGGGCCAGCATTCAGGCTAGGAGAGACAACGCCGAGCTCCAATCGCAACTGAAGGTGTCTGAGAAGTTCGAGAAACTTATGGCCATTAGTAATAGAGGTTTGGAGGGGATGAAGGCGGCACACCAGGTCGCCCTGGCCGAAGTGTCCAAGCAAAAGCGTAAAGTGGAGGAGTTGCAGGAACTCCTGGCGAAGAATGAAGATGCGTGCTTGGAGCTGGCTAGAGTTGAGTCAAAACATTCCGCGGAGGTGGTGGCGATGCGGCGGGAACATAGTGAAAGTTTGGGTCGGCTGGGAAGGGAAGCTGCCGACGAGAGAAAACGCCTGACCAGAATGCTCGGCGAAGTGGAGGAGAGACTGAAACGGCGCGATAGTGAAATTGCGACTTAAGGGATGGCGCTAAATGGCACCAAGGTATGATAGCTCGGGTGAGCAACGAGCTATCCCAAGCCTGAGGTGAGGTCGAAGCCAAACAGTTAAGGATTAATGTTCTCCAGGAGAGGGTCGAGCTGTGGAGCTGACAGAACAAGGGCCAGGGGTGAGGCCGAGGAGCTGGCCAAAAGGTTGGCCAGACGAGAGGAGGAGGTATAGTCTCATTTCCCCCCCCCCCCCCCCCTTTTTAGTCTCTTTAGCTGGTCTCTTGTGATGCCGATTGATTTTGGTTTTGCAGATGGCAGAGTTAGGGTTGGAGAATCGGGCTCTCCAAGGCGAGCTTGCGTCTAGCCGCAATAAGAGCTCAGAACTCAAGGCGCGGTCCGGCGAGTTCGAGGAGCAAAACGTTATTTTGCGGGCTCAAGTTGCAGAGGCTGAGAAGCAGGTTGCTGATACAAAAGTGCAGCTTGCCATACTCAAGGGGGAACGGGATGCGATCGGCGTCGATGCCTTCCAACTTGGAATGGAAGAGTGCAAAGACAAGATAAACAGTGAGCACCCAGAATGGGATCTCTCTTTTCTGGATACTGAAGCTCCCGATGATGGTGAGTCCGAGGAGAAGAGGAGGATGAATACGTCGACGTCTCCGATACCGATCCTGGTGCTGCCCCGGGTCCCAGCGAAGCCGCAACTTCTGAGGAACGATCACAAACTGCCGCTGAAGGGGCAAAGGTATTAGAAAAAGGCGAATCTAGTCACACCTCTGCGGATGTAACCGAGGGCTCCTCCAAAACTGACGTGGTTCCCGGCCCTTAGGAGCCACCCCTGTATTTTGCTTTTTTAAAGTCTGACTGATGTCTCTTAATGATGAACCCTCTATTTTCATTTAAGTGTTTTTCCTTGTATGGCCCTGTTGCCGCCCAGTCTTGCCTCAATCACGAGCGACTTATGGCTCATTGATGTTCTTCAGTCATCTTTGTCCCGGGATTGAGGAAATGCATTGGCTTGGCCCCAGGCAGGGCGATAGCCTTGACTGGCGAACCGATAGACGATCTGGTCCGGTTTGAGTCTTAATTAAAACTCGAGAATGAAACCAGCCGGTTAAGACCGATGGACAGGGTAGGTCGGCTTGGACCGACTGACAAAATAGATCGGCTAGGGCTGACAAGCGAAGTAGGTCGGCTAGGGCCGACGAGCACAGTAGGTCGGCTAGGGCCGACGAGCACAGTAGGTCGGCTAGGGCCGACGAGCAAAGTAGGTCGGCTAGGGCCGACGAACAAAGTAGGTCGGCTAGGGCCGACATATGAGGGTGGTTGCCGAAGTATTTTTGCTTCCTTCGGTCGCTTCATTTTTCGCTGAATGAAGGAATAGTTTTGTAGCCTTCGTGCTCATTTCGTTTTGAGACGTCCGATTTTGTCGCACGAATTCCTCGAGCGACTAACCTCGCTGGGAAGCAATCGACGGATAGTTGGTTTTTGTGCTTTTTGCTATCCTGCCAGCGCCCTGCTGTTCTGCAGGTAAATCAGTTTTTATTTCACCGAAATTAATGATACGCACTGTGGGGAACATAAAGCTATTCTGGTGCCTTCCGGAAGGTGTTCCTTTCCCATGTGGGTCGTTTTGGCGTACGGCGCACGCAGCCATTTACCATTGGGGGACATTATTTTCGTAGGATGATTCCCTGATCCTGCCAGTTTCTGTAATGCTGATGGATGGTTCTCTGCATTTAATGATCGCGATTCAGGATTAAGAGGAAATCTTCGCATGCGTCACGGTTCAGACGGTGGGCTCGGCGTGCACTAGGGCGCCGCTTTCATCCTGGGAGGCCACGTGGGGGTGTGGCCCAGGTGTTTGAAACTCGGGGCTTATAGCCTTGGTAATTGCTCCCGGTCCATTTTCGGCCTATAAAATGGGAAGTGGGGTAGTGTTAAGTCATCCCCAAAGTTTTTCTCCACTAGAGTTTCATCATGCTCGTTTCTCTGCCGTTGCGAGTGGAAGGACTAGGCTTTCCTCTTACAAGCCCTTCGCCACCGGATAGCTCGGGTGATAAAGAAGTGCCGAAGGATGGCTCGCCCTTAGGGGATGAGTCCCGGAGATCATATGGAGAGCGCACAAGGAGGGCGCAGAGATCACACGGATGAGTCCCGGAGATCATATGGAGAGCGCACAAGGAGGGCGCAGAGATCACACGGAAAGCACACACATGCTCTTCCAGTGTGACCTTTGTGGTTCCCCTTCGGAGACGTATGGCAGGGGGTGCACGCGGGCTCCCCATGGCTCGCTTGAACTTCTTCTCCTCCCTTGATTTGGATTCCTGGGCTCGTCCGCCTGGGGAATCTTTTGCCACATGGGGAGGGGGTGAAAGCATGCCGCCTGCCGATGCCTTGTCCTTGAGCCTTGGCAAGGTAGGGCGGTGCACATTCGGTTTGGGAGAGCATTCCGACGCCAGGGTCCGCTGGCCTCCTACCTGCTCGCCGGGGGTCCCTCGATGGGGTGGTCTGGGATGGCCACCCTGATATCTCGGTTGGGTCACCGAGATATCATTATTGACTGAAGCTGGCCGCAACTATTGGTCCATGCCGCCCGGCCATTATCGGCTCGAGCTGACTGGGTGCGGCTTATCTAGTTCGACAGTCCGGACGCCGGAGCATCACAGTTGCCCAGATCTGCTTTGGAGCAGTTGCCCGAGCTTTGTATTTATCTTTATTTTATGCATCTCAATACTCTTGTAATGCCTTTCAGGCATTTGTAACCGGTTTTGATGGCAATAAAGAGAGTTCTATTCTGTTTCTCAATCTCTATTTCTTCTGTGCCAAGCTTATTGTCATTGGTAGTGGGGTACAAAGGCGTCCCGCTCACTCTCAGGTGAGGATCCCGCGCTATCCGAACTAGCCGAGGTTCGCGAGCGGTGGTCGGGAGATTGTTCGACGGAACATGCTCCTTATCTTGCTTAGAAGCTCGGTGATTTATGTTTCGTTCGAATATTCGCAGCTCGGCCTTGCCGAGGTTCGGAGAATTCATAGCTCGACCCAGCCGAGGTTCGGAGATTTTATAGCTCGGCTCAGCCGAGTTTTGGGGAAATTTTACCTGGCCCTGCCAAGGTTCGGAGAACATTTTACTTGATCCCGCCAAGATTCGGAGAACATTTTACTTGGCCCTGCCAAGGTTCGGAGAACATTTTACTTGGCCCTGCCAAGGTTCGAAGAACTTGTAGCTCGGCCCCGCCGGGGTTCGGAGATTTAGGGCTCGAAGAAATGACTTAGTTGCCACTATGAGCCGTAGTGTTAGATCCTGCGGTGCTTAGTGAGGGGCGTCAGGATGGGCGGTACATGGTCACGCTCTTTATTTGTGACGCTATCCCTCCCGAGGGGACGAGTCACCGCCAGGTGCCGGATTTCTTTCTTTTTTGCTCTTCCTGAGAAGGGGGCCAGCCTTAAAAGAGCTTGGGGAAGTGTTGGGAGCATTTATTATGGGGGGCCGGCAGATCGGAAAATATCCCGTTCAGGGGGGTTCCCGAATAATCCGTACGTGCTTACCGATCTCTCTCGAGATGGGGCACGACCCTTCAGATTCCACAGGCAATAAAGCAATGACACGTGACGAGTTCTTGTAGGTCGGTTGCTGCGGTGCGTCCGATCGAGATACCCGCCTGGCAAGTATAAATATGACCGAGGGATGTTGGCCTTAGCCATCCCTCGATTTAGGTCTTGAAATAGCATTAGATCATGGCTTCTCAAGGGCGATCCTCCGAAGAGTTACGTGCATCACTCGACGGTCTGTTACACCCGCAAAGGGGGCGTACCACAATCACTGTTGATGGGTTGGGTCTGGCGTCGACCCTTGCGAGCCAACAGCAGCTCATAAGGGTCGTCGAGGAGTACGTGGATGTATCCACGAAGGAGGCGGAGGCCCTGTGCCGGGTGGCGGACCGGCAGAGGGAGGAGATCGCGTCGCTTCGCCAGCAGGTTGCCGATCTCACCGAGCGCCTGGAGGATCTGCTGGCGTCTGGGAGCGACTCCGAACCATAGTTTAGGGCCTCTGTTACTTTTTCTTTTGCTTTTGTTTTTGTTTTTCCTGTTTCTTTTTGTACTCCCTTTCCTCAATCAATGAAAAAGGGCTTGTTTGGATAATTTTCTTATCTCAAGAGTTTTTAGCTTTAAAAATGTCATTCGCATAATAGTTGGGGAGTCGGTGTGGTCCACTAGTTTACGTGCCGAGTCATGGCTCGGTTTGGGATAGGCGCTTTATTCGGCAAGTTATAGGGGTGTTGCCAAAAAGTTTTAGTAGCGAAGAGGGGGACCTTCCCGGCTTTTGCTCGGGGTCCACGGTCGGTTTTGTGGGGCTTTATTGGACCCTTTAGGGGTTTGCCGGAGGCACATCCTTTGTGCGCGCTGATAGTTTTTCGCGTAGCGTGCCTTTTTCAGATCGACCGAGGTTTTGGGGACTACCTAAGAGTCCTTCGGTTTTAACCAGGGGCCGCACACTTCGACTTTCCGCTGGGATTCTAGCTCAAAGAATTTTTGCTTGGCCCTGCCAAGGTTCGGAGAACTTGTTGCTCAGCCCAGCCGAGGTTCGGAGAATTTTTTACTTGGCCCTGCCAAGGTTCGGAGAATTTGTTGCTCAGCCCAGCCGAGGTTCGGAGAATTTTTACTTGGCCCTGCCAAGGTTCGGAGAATTTGTTGCTCGGCCCAGCCGAGGTTCGAAGAATTTTTACTTGGCCCTGCCAAGGTTGAAGAATTTGTTGCTCGGCCCAGCCGAGGTTTGGAGAATTTTTACTTGGCCCTGCCAAGGTTCGGAGAATTTGTTGCTCGGCCCAGCCGAGGTTCGGAGAATTTTTACTTGGCCCTGCCAAGGTTCGGAGAATTTGTTGCTCGGCCCAGCCGAGGTTCGGAGAATTTTTACTTGGCCCTACCAAGGTTCGGAGAATTTGTTGCTCGGCCCAGCCGAGGTTCGGAGAATTTTTACTTGGCCCTGCCAAGGTTTGGAGAATTTGTTACTCAGCCCATCCGAGGTTTGGAGAATTTTTACTTGGCCCTGCCAAGGTTCGGAGAATTTGTTACTCGGCCCAGCCGAGGTTCGGAGAATTTTTACTTGGCCCTGCCAAGGTTCGGAGAATTTGTTACTCGGCCCAGCCGAGGTTCGGAGAATTTTTACTTGGCCCTGCCAAGGTTCGGAGAATTCCTGTCCAGACAAGTAGCTCGGTCGTGCCGAGGATTGGTAAGCAACATCTATTTCTTTTTGCAACCTTTGGCAATGTAGTGCATAATGATTTGCATTGAAAAAATGTGCCGACAGGAAGATATAATGAGGCATATGAAAATAGACTTGGAGAGGACGTACCCTATTGATAATATTTTCGGAGATTGTCCGAATTCCATGTCCGGGGGATGGATTTCCATTCAAATCTTGTAGCTTGTAGGTTCCCGATCCAATGGTCTCCGCCACATGGTATGGGCCTTCCCAGTTTGGCGCCAGCTTTCCTTGTTCCAGCGGTTTGGAAACAGAGGCTTTTCGAAGAACAAGGTTGCCAGGCAGGAAGGCTTTTCCTTTGATTCTGGAGGCGTGGTAATGGGCCACCCTTTGTTGATATGTAGCCACTCTGATCCGGGCCTTTTCTCTGATCTCCTCCACCAGGTCGAGGTTAGTGCGGAGCTGATCGTTGCTAGCTTCCTCTGAGTAGCTTTTCACCCGCAACGATGGGAGACCTATTTCCACAGGGATAACGGCCTCCGTACCGAAAGCCATCGGAATGGGGTTTCACCTGTTGGGATTCTCGGGGTGGTGCGGTAGGCCCATAGAACATGATGCAGCTCATCCGCCCACCTGCCTTGAGCTCTGGAAAGGCGAGCTTTGATCCCCTGAAGGAGGGTCCTGTTGGTCACTTCAGCCGCTCCGTTGGCTTGTGGATGCCCGACCAAGGTGAGATGGTGACGGATTCCATGCTCCTCACAGAACTGGCGGAATTTGGAGTTATCGAACTGCTTACCCTTATCGGTGATTATGGTATGTGGGAGGCCGAATCGGCAGATGATGGACCTCCATACAAAATCTATGGCCCGTGCTTCGGTTATTTGTGCAACTGCTTCCGCCTCGACCCATTTAGTGAAGTAGTCAATGGCGACAAATAAGAATTTCCGCTGTCCCGTGGCAAGCGAAAATGGGCCGAGGATGTCCATCCCCCATTTGGCGAAAGGCCAGGCGGAGGATATGGAAACTAGTTCGGTGGAGGGGAGCCTTTGGATGCTTGAATGCCTCTGGCATGGGTCGCAGCTCGGACTAGGTCGTCCGCATCCTTCTGCATGGTCGGCCAGTAGTAGCCTTATCGCAGTACCTTGTGGCATAGGGACCAACTTTCCAGATGGTTGCCGCAAATTTCTTCATGTACCTCGCGCAGAGCATAATCTGCTTCGGACGGGCGAAGGCACCTGAGCAGCGGCATGGAGAAGGACCGTTTGTAAAGCCGGTTGTCGATCAGCACGTAGTGGGTTGCCTGTAGCTTCAGCTTTCTAGCTTCTCTCCGGTCGGGTGGAAGCGATCCCTCTTTGAGATATTTAAGATAGGGTCAAACCATGATGGTTCAGCCTCGACCTACATTATTCGGTCGGCTTCCGCGATGCTGGGCTTTTCCAGAGTCTCCAGGTGGAACTTTTGCTATGCATCCATTGACTCCGTGGTTGCCAATCGGGAGAGTAGGTCGGCGCGGGCATTCTCGGATTGGGAATTTGAATGATTTAAATTCGGCAAAATGGGGAAGCAGGCTCCGCACCTCCTGAAGATATCGAACCATGTTTGGCTCCCGGGCTTCAAACTCTCCACGTACATGACCGGCTACCAGTTGAGAGTCGGTGAAGGCACTAAGCTTCTCCACCTTCAGATTGTAGGGATTCGGAGGCCAGCTAACAGGGCTTCGTACTCTGCTTTGTTGTTGGAGGCCGGAAAGGAGAATCGGATGCCATATTCGAAGGTTATCCCCTTCGGACTGGTGAGAACTAGGCCCGCACCGGAGCAATGGCATTAGATGACCCGTCGACATGGAGGAGCCACCGGGCTCCAGTTTTTGGTTCTTCGGGGGAGTCTGGGGTAGAACCGTCCTCCGGGATGGTACACTCGAGGAGGAAGTCGGCTAGCACCTGGGCTTTGATGGCTGGACGAGGCTGAAAATGTATGTCATGCTCGCTTAGCTCGACGGCCCACTTGGTCATTCTCCCCGACGTCTCGGGACGGTGGACTACCGCCTTGATGGGTTGGTCGGTCAGAACCGTCACAGAATATGCTTGGAAGTATGGCCGCAGCTTCCGAACTGAGGTGATTAAGGCCAACACCATCTTCTCAATTCTGCTGTAACTTGTCTCCGCATCGCGGAGTAGCCTGCTGACATAGTAGATCGGCTTCTGGACTTTGCCTTCTTTCTTGACCAGCACCGAACAGACTGCACCCTCCGAAACAGCCAGGTACAAGAATAGGGTCTCTCCCGGAGCCGGACTACTGAGAAGTGGGGGCGAGCCGAGGTACTTCTTGAGATCTTGAAATGACCTTTGGCATTCAGGAGTCCACTGGAAGTTTTTGGCCGATCGGAGAGTTTTGAAGAAGGGGAGGCATCTCTCAGCCGACCGCGCCACAAAGCGGTTGAGGGCCGCTATCCTCCCGGTTAGGCGCTGGACCTCTTTGATAGATGCCGGGGGTGCCATTTGTTGGAGAGCTTGAATCTTCTGGGGGTTGGCTTCGATACCTCGCTGGGAGACCATGAAGCCGAGAAACTTCCTGGAGTTAACACCGAAGGCACATTTGGTCGAGTTGAGTCTCATCCCGTACTTGCGCAGCGTTGCAAAGCTCTCTGTGAGGTCCTCGACATGCTGTGATGCCTCCTTGCTTTTGACTAGCATGTCGTCCACGTACACCTCCATATTCCGGCCGATTTGCTCCTTGAATACTTTGTTAACCAGCCTCTGGTAGGTTGCACCTGCATTTTTAAGACCAAAAGGCATAACGCGGTAACAGTAAGTACCTCGGTCGGTTATGAAGGCGGTCTTTTCTTCATCCTCAGGGGCCATTCGGATCTGATTGTAGCCTGAATAGGCATCCATGAATGACAGCATCTGGTGACCTGAGGTGGCGTCCACAAGCTGGTCGATCCGGGGGAGGGGGAAGCTGTCCTTCGGGCAGGCTTTGTTGAGGTCGGTGAAGTCGTTGCAGATTCTCCATTTGCCGTTTGACTTCTTCACCATGACGACGTTTGATAGCGAGGTCGGATAATTTACCTCCCGGACGAAATTAGCCTTGATGAGTTTGTCTACCTCTTCTTCAATGGCCTTTTATCGTTCTGGAGCGAAGCTCCTCTTTTTCTGCTTGACGGGCCTGTGCATCTCGTCCACATTGAGATGATGGACGAGAACCTCGGGGCTGATCCCTGGCATGTCGGAGGCAGACCAGACAAAGATGTCAGCGTTGCCTCGGAGGAACCTGATCAATCTGCGCCGAGACTCTCCTTTGAGCAGCGACCTAATTTTTATGGTTCGGTCAGGTCGAGCCTCCTCTAATGGTACCTCCTCCAATTCCTCTGCCGGTTCTCCTCGCTGTTCGGCGAAGTCTTCCCGAGCGTCCAGCCCATCAACCTCCAGCATTCTAGACTGAAGGCTTGTAACGAAGCACTGCCGAGCCATGGCCTGACTTCCTCGAACAACTCCAACTCCTCGCTCGGTGGGAAATTTCATGGACAGATGCGGGATGGAGACAACTGCCTTGAGGGACATCAGGTCGGGCCTGCCGAATATCGCATTGTATGGAGATCTGAGGTCGGTTACTAGGAAAGCCGTCTGGATAATGGCTACAAGGGGCCAGGTTCCCGCGCGGACTGTCAGGGTGACGACCCCTTCTGGGATGATGATGTCGCCAGTGAATCCCATCAAGGTGGAATCCATGGTTCGCAGGTTTTCCATGAGTAATTTCATCCTGGAAAACACACCGAGGTACAAAACATTCACCGAACTTCCACTATCAACAAGGATTCGGCTTACATCATAGTTTTAAATTGAGGGATACAACTAGTGCGTCTTCATGGGGAAGCTGTATCCCTTGGAGATCATCATCGGAGAAGGAGAGCTTGCCCGTCCGTGCCTTCTTTGGCGCCGATCCTTCACTGTCGCCACTGGGGCTCGATCCGCCAGCCTCTTCAATCATGTTAATGCGGCCGATCACGGGCGGATTCGGTGGAGGAGGAGGTTATTGAAGTTCGGGCTGGCGGTCACCACCTTGTTGTTGTGGCTCGGGCGCCCTCCTAAACTGATTCAGTCGCCCCTGCTGGATCAGCCTCTTAATTTCATTTTTCAGTTGCCAGCATTCTTCGGTGTCGTGGCCGTGCTCCCTATGGTAGCGACAGTACTTGGTGGGATCTCTTCGGCTCGGGTTCCCTCGGAGAGGTACTGGCCGGGGAGCTGGTGCGCTCTATTTCCATGAGGATTTGCGCTCGGGGCACGGTCAGTGGAGTGTAGTGGTCGAATCGCCTGGGGGGGCTCCGGGAGCGATTCCTTGTGGCAGCGGTGGTACTCTTGGCGGCGAGGCGGACTTGGCCGACGAGCGGGATGATGCCTGTCGGGACCCTTGGGCTCCTTCTTCTTTGCCTGCTCAGCGCGGGCAGCTCTCCGCGATTCTTCGACCCTGCGTACTTGTCCGCCAAGGCCATCATATCAGAGAGGCTGGGGGGGTAGCTGACCTCCATAGCTAGGTAGAAGTCGCTCTCCTTCGAGATTCCCCCGCCAGGGCCGACATAGACACCTCATGATTAAGGTGGTCCACCTCTAGCATGGTCTTATTAAAACGGCCAAGATAATTTCTCAGGGACTCCCCCTCTCTCTGCTTAACTTCAGAGAGGGAGTCGGATCTTCGTCGGTGGCGGCGACTGCTGATGAACTGACCAATAAAAAGGCGGCTCAGCTCGTCAAATGAATCGATGAAACCTGGTTTTAAATCATTGAACCAGGTCCGGGCAGATCCCCTGAGGGTGGAGGGGAAAGCGCGGTAGAGGACCGCGTCGGATGCTCCGTGGAACATCATTATTGACCGGAAGCTGCTAAGATGGTCGTCCGGGTCAGAAGAGCCATGGTAAGGCTCGACGGATGGTAACTTGACATGGGAGGGAATCACTTCCTCCATAATCCCCTTAGAGAAAGGGATGCCCTGCTCCGCTTTGGGCTGGGGCGGATGGGCCTGCTTGGCGGCGTCCAGTTCCTGACGCATTTCCTGGATCTGACGATGGATCTCCTCTTCGCTAGCCAGAGGAGGAGCTGGGCGAGAAGATCGTAGAGACGGTGTTGAATCATGGTGGGAAGTCACCGGTGAGAGAGACCGGGCTCGCCGAGATCTGGGAGGATCTCTGTTGTGACCGCCTCGCGGGACTGGCTTGTCCCCTCTAGGTCGATGTGGGGGTCCGCGGATTTGTGCGGACTGGAGGAGGAAGTCGCGGCGAAGAAGGAACCGCCGCTTCCTTATGAAAGTGTGGAGCAGGAGGAGCCGTAAGGCGCTCCTGGATCAGGTGGGTCAGAGTCTGAACTTGTTGGACCAGCGAGGCAAACTGGTCCTGGGTCACCGGGATGGCAGGCGGTGATGGGGTTTCGACTGGTGGTGGTTGCTGCGCTACACCGCTCGTCGGATCAAGCCTCTGGGAAGCGACCTGACTTGAGCTTCAGAGGTTGCTCTTCTCCGATTGGCCATTAGAGAGGTTCTACTCCAGATTAGGATCATTGTCTCCTTTCTTCAAGTTTTAATGGGACTTGAGACCCTTCCTCTAGCGCCAATCTGTTGCCGCCAGGATCCGTCCTCCGACTCGGGCGCAGTCGATCTCCAGGGGGGCGGACCTGCACACAAGTCCTCGCCGAGGTGTTAGGGGTGGCCCTCCGTGGAAGACCCTCTGATGCTCAAGTCAGTGAAAGAAAATCGGCGATCAACCAGAAAACGGAGAGGTGGATCCCTCTGGGGAGTCTCTCCGGGGGTGGCCAATCGGAAGCTCTAGAGGGTGAGAGCACCGACGAGCAGCAGGAGAGTGGGGAGTGAGGGTGTGAGTGCGCGCGTACCTGAGGGAATCTGTGAGCGTGATACTTATAGGTTGTCGCCTGGATCTTGAGCGTCTTCTGGAAGGTTCAGAGGTTGTTAGGATCGGGAGTGGATCGAATCAGGCCGTTGTGGGGCTATTGGGATCCGTATCTTGTCCGTTAGGGGATCGACGGCTGGGAGAGCTCCTTGATGGCTTGAGATCTGGTAGATGTGTAGGTCTCAGGTAGCCTTGATAGGTTCTAGACCACTTCTTAGCATGATTCCTTGCCTAGGGTGCCGTTACAGTAGGCTTAGGCTCTCCCGCATCAGGTTCCACGGAGGTGGGTATTGGATTGTGGGTCGTTCAGTGAAGCCGGCCATGGAGGCTCGGGGGAAACAAACTACAGGAAGTTCGAGAGAGCCGAGCTATGGAAGCTCAGGAAGGATGAGCTATGGAAGCTCGGGGGAGCCGAGCTATGGAAGCTCGGGAGAGGCCGAGCTATGGGAGCCTGGGGAGGCCGAGCTATAGGAGCTCGGGAAGGCCGAGCTACGGGAGCCCGGGGAGGCCGAGCTACGGGATCCCGGGGAGGCCGAGCTACGGGAGCCCGGGAAGGCCAAGCTAGGGGAGCCCGGGAAGGCCGAGCTACGGAAGCTCGCGAAGGCCGAGCTACGGGAGCCCGGGGAGGCCGAGGGGAGGAGGTTGGTCTTAGCCTCCTCGCACGGATATTGATACATAATGATTTTACCCCCCAACAGGGTTGTTGGCCACTCAATCCCCTTCCAATTCCTCAGACTCAATATTACCAGAATTGCATGTCTTGCTGGTATATGTTTCACATTACTAAAATTCCCATTTGCATTGTGAGTATTCCTCAAATGCCAGCTCAAATTTTGAGCCTGCATCTTCTCATCAAGCGTAAAATGGCATAACCCTTTTTTGATTTAATTTGTTTGATAATTGCACAATACTAACTTCAAACTAAAGACAAAGTTGTTCTTACATATAACTACCAAATAAAACCTTTATAAGTATTCCTTTCACCTTGTATCTACTTAAGGCCACTTGCAATTATTTCTTCATCTTCTTCCTCTTTCTTGTTTTTTGAAATCATGCCTGTCTTCTCTATTGGGCAATGGAGATATTTCTGCGAGCATTAGTATACATAAACTTTTCTTCCCTGCCCAGTAATGAGTAAGTTTATGTTTGTATACTTTCATAGGCACCAGCTATTTCTTCACCACATTTAGAACATGCTAGATTATTTTTTGTTATGTGTTGCCGCCGGGATCCGTCCTTTGACTCGGGTGCAGTCGATCTCCAGGGGCAGACCTGCACACAAGTCCTCGCGCGAGAGGCATTGGGGGTGGCCCTCCGCGGAAGACCCTTCGACGCTCAAGTCAGTAGGGAGGAAATTGGCGATCAATCAGAAAACTGGGAGGTGGATCCCCCGGGGAGTCTCTCCAGGGGCGGCTAATCGAAAGCTCTAGGGGGCGAGAGCACCGACGAGCAGCGGGAGAGTGGGAGTGAGGGTGTGAGCGTGCGCGTACCTGAGGGGATCTGTGAGCGTGATATTTATAGGCTGTCACCTAGATCTTGAGCGCCTTCTGGAAGGTTCAGAGGTTGTTAGGATACGGGTGTGGATCGAATCAAGCCGTTGTGGGGCTGTTGGGATCCATATCTTGTCTGTTAGGGGATCGACGGCTAGGAGAGCTCCTTGATGGCTTGAGATCTGGTAGGTGTGTAGGTCTCAGGTAGCCTTGATAGGTTCTGGACCACTTCTCAACATGATTCCTTGCTTAGGATGTTGTTACAGTAGGCTTAGGCTCCCCACGTCAGGTTCCGCAGAGGTGAGTATTGGATCGTGGGTTGTCTAGTGAAGCCGAGCCATGGAGGCCCGGGGGAAATGAGCTATAGGAAGCTCGGGAGGGCTGAGCCATGGAAGCTCGGGAGAGCCAAGCCACGGAAGCTCGGGGAAGCCGAGCTATGGAAGCTCGGAAGAGCCGAGCTAGGGAGCTTGGGGAAGCCATACTATGGAAGCTCGGGAGAGTCGAGCTACGGAAGCTCGGGGAAGCCGAGCTATGGAAGCTCGGGAGAGCCGAGCTAGGGAAGCTCGGGGAAGCCGAGCTAGGGAAGCTCGGGAGAGTCGAGCTACGGAAGCTCGGGGAAGCTGAGCTATGGAAGCTCGGGAGAGCCGAGCTACGGAAGCTTGGAGAAGCCGAGCTATGGGAGCTCGGGAGAGTCGAGCTACGGAAGCTCGGGGAAGCTGAGCTATGGAAGCTCGGTAGAGCCGAGCTACGGAAGCTGGAGAAGACGAGCTATGGGAGCTCGGGAGATGAAGGGAGGAGGTCGGTCTTAGCCTCCTTGCACGGATATTAATGCAATAACAGTTTTTACCCCTCAACACATGCCCTCCACTCCCTAGTTCAAAGCGTAGGTTCAGGCATAGGGAGTATAAGTCCAGGTGGCACGTTTTGGATGGGGCGATTTGGTTTAAACAACCCGTGCAATGATGCTCTAATTAATGTGGCAGGGTCATCATGCCTTCGTGGGTAAGGCTACTCCAAGAGTGACGGTTGGGAAAACGCCACGTCGCGAATCCCAATTAATACGGCGTTTGTCGAGGCGGTTCCGACGCCTGGGGTGAGGCGCCTCATCCTTTCAAGATGGCTTCCTTAGTGGGGAAGCAAAGCGGTAGCTGTGCTATATATATGCATATGTTGGCAGTATTCTCTCGTTTTGTTTCTTAAAGAGTCTCCCCCCCCCGCAACGCTCTCCGTTTCGCCTGGTGCTTTTCTTGGCTAAGATGACGATGAGCCCCGACGACGTAGCTTCGGAGATCGTTGCTAAGGATTTGGGAAGGATTTATCAGAGGTATGGCATACCCTCTGATGTCGTTTTGCAAGTGCCGGAGCCTGGACATAGGGTCTCGCGAGACCTGGAGCACAGGGTCTTCGTTTATGAAGACAGCTTGAAAGCAGGCTTCCATTTTCCTCTCCACCCCTTGGTGAAGAAAATCATGACTCATTACAACATCTGTCCGACGATGGTGGCCCCAAACAGCTGGCGGAGCATCATCGGATTTATCTCAATGTGCCACCAAATTCGGATTGTCGCCACTCTCCCTCTTTTCGTGCCTGTTATCATCTGATACCCGGAAGAAAATCAAGTGGCCATATATTGGACCTAGAAGGTCCTTCAACGTGATTGTGGATAAGCCATCCTCTATCAAGGGATGGAAGAGTCGATTCGTTATCGCCGAGGGGAACATTGGTTCCGACTTCCCTCGGAAATGGGAAGCTTTGCCAGGGATGTGGAAACGCATCCGATTTTGTCAGAGCAGGAGGAGAGAGATTTGAACGTCCTTCGCAATGGCCAAGTGGTTTCGACCAATGATCTGTTATCGGAGGGGGCCCTCTTCGCCGTCAGGCTTAGCCCCCTGGACCCGCAAGGTGAGTCCTTCCTTTTACTTTCTCTGCTGCGTGCTACCCCGACGAACGTGTTTGGATTTAATCATATATGTTCCGTTCTTACAGCCAAGAGGTCGGCATTGTCGAGCCTCGCCAAGAGGAAGAGAGGTAAGCGCCCAGGGGAGAGCAGCGGCGTGGATAGTGGTAGGCCCGAGAAAAGGACTCACACCTCCTCAAGGAGCTCTCCGGACGCCGGAGCGTCATGATAGGAGCGCCGGGGGCGAAGGAGGATCCAGGGATGACAGTTGCGATCCCTTGTCCTCCCGTATTGGAAATATCGGATAGTTCAGATGAGACTCTATGGCTCATCGGTCGCGTCCCCTATGAAAGATGAACCGGCGATGGATCTGGCGGAAGCGGTCGTTTCTGGGGGGCCTTCCGCCACCGCGGACCACTACTGACTCCAGTAGGAGAGGGAGAGGGAACAGCTGCAATCGATGAGGTTCAGGGCGAGCTCCCTCTTGGTCTCTCTGCAGGGGAGTCGGTGGGAGCGCTGGGTCACCTGCAGCAGTTCAAGAAGCAGGCCAGATAGAGGCTCCAGCGGAGCCTGCAGGGGGGCGCAAGTGACAGCGACGGAAGGAGGCGCGATGGAAGAGGGATCTCAGCGGGATAAGAGTCCCGCGATGGACTCCTCCGAGAAGGATTTTGGGGAGGCTGGCGCTTGGGTTGGCCGAGTTATCTGAGGAGACTGAAGCCAAAATTCTGATGGAAGAATCTGGGAAGCTGAAGGCTTCTCAGTCGGAGGTCGCTCGGTTGGCTCCTTGGGCGAGATGACCAGCCCGGTAGCTCGAACGTGGGTGTTGAGGAGGCGTTTTCTGCCTTAATGAGGTCGGCCTTGTATCCGGGTGCAGATCCCTCGGCGAAAAGTTTTGCGGATTTGGAGTTGGTTGATGCTGCGTTCGAGCAGCAAGGCTGGCTGAAAGTGTCCATCTCCTTCCTGATATCGATAATATGACCCTGATGAGGATGACACGGGCCTATGCCTCGCGGGTGAGTTGCCATTCCTGGGTAGTGGATACATTTTGGCTGACTTAATGGTTATTCTCATTTATTTGTTATCCTGTAGAGTGTTTTGCTTTCTCGAGCGATGTGCTGGCGTCTGAGTTTGGCGACGGGGGCCAGCATTCAGGCCAGGAAAGATAAGACACTAAACGATCGCGAGTGGTGGTGTCTGAGAAGTTCGAGGAACTTCTGGCCATTAGCAACAGAGGTTTGGAGGGGATGAAGGCGGCATATCAGGCCGCTCTAGCCGAAGCTCTAAGCAAAAATGCAAGGTGGAGGAGTTGCAGGGACTCCTGGCGAAGAATGAAGATGCATGCCTGGAGCTGGCTAGAGTTGAGTCAAAACATTCCGCGGAGGTGGCGGCGATGCGACGGGAACATAACGAGAGTTTGGGCCGGCTGGGAAGGGAGGCTGCCGACGAGAGAAGCGCCTGACCAGAATGCTCAGTGAAGTAGAGGAGAAACTGAAGCGGCGCGATGATGAAATCGCCGACTTAAGGGCCGGCACTAAATGGCACCAAGGGATGATAGCTTGGGTGAGCAACGAGCTATCCCAAGCCCGGGGTGAGGTCGAAGCCAAACGTCGAGGATTAATGCTCTGCAGGAGAGGGTTGAGTTTGGTTGGGGCTGATAGACAAGGGCCAGGGGTGAGGCCGAGGAGCTGACCAAAAGGTTGGCCAGACGAGAGGAGGAGGTACATCTCATCCCCCCCCCCCCCCATTTTAGTTTCTTTAGTTGGTCTCTTGTGATGCCGACTGATTTCGGTTTTGCAGATGGCAAAGTTAAGGTCGGAGAACCGGGTTTTCCAAAGTGAGCTCGTGTCTAGCCGCAATAGGAGCTCAGAGCTCGAGGCGCGGTCTGGCGAGTTTGAGGAGCAAAACGTTATTCTGCGGGCTCAAGTTGCGAAGGCTGAGAGGCAGCTTCCGAGGCTAAGGTGCAACTTGCCATACTCAAGGGGGAACGGGACGCGATCGTGTTGACGCCTTCCAACTTGGAATGGAAGAGTGCAAAGACAAGATATCCAGTGAGCACCCGGAATGGGATCTTTCTTTTCTGGATACTGAAGCTCCTGATGCCGGTGAGTGCGAAGGAGAAGAGGAGGATGAATACGTCGACGTCTCTGATACCGATCCTGGTGCCGCCCCGGGTCCCAGCAAAGCTACAGCTTCTGAAGGACGATCGCAAACTGCGCTGAAGGGGCAAAGGCATTAGAAAGGCGAATCTAGTCACACCTCTGCGATGTAACCGAGGGTTCCTCCAGAACTGATGTGGTTCCCGGCCTTTAAGAGCCACCTTTGTGTTTTGCTTTCTGAAAATCTGACTGATGTCTCAATGAATGAACTTTCTGTTTCTATTTGAGTGTTTTTCTTTGGATGGCCTTTTGCTTCAAATTTCGCCTCAATCACGAGCGACTTATGGCTTGTTGACGCTTTTTGGTCATCTTTATTTCGAGATCAAGGGAACACATTGGCTTGGCCCAAGACGGGGCGATAGTCCTGACTGGCGAACCGATAGATGATCTGGTTTGGCTTGTGTCTAATTAAAACTTAAGAAATGAAGCCAGTCGGTTAAGACCGACGGACAGGGTAGGTCGGCTAGGGCCGACGAGCGAAGTAGGTCGGCTAGAGCCGACGAGCGAAGTAGGTCGGCTAGGGCCGACATAGAGGGGTGGTTGCCGAAGTTACGGCTAGGGCCGACGAGCGAAGTAGGTCGGCTAGAGCCGACGAGCGAAGTAGGTCGGCTAGGGCCGACATATGAGGGTGGTTGCCGAAGTATTTTTCGCTTCCTTTGGTCACTTCATTTTTTCGTGAATGAAAGAATAGTTTGTGTAGCCTTCGCGCTCATTTTGTTTTGGGGCGCCCAATTTTGTCGCACGAGTTCCTCGAGCGACTAACTTCGCTGGGAAGCAATCGACGAACAGTTGGTTTTCGTACTTTTTGCTATCCTACCAGCGCCCTGCCGTTCTGCAGGTAAACTAGTTTTTATTTCACCAAAATTGATGATACGACACTGTGGGGAACATAAAGATGTTCTGGTGCTTGCGGAAGGGTTCTTTCCCATGTGGGTCGTTTTGACGTACGGCGCACGCAGCCATTTCCATTGGAGGACCTTGTTTTCGTAGGACGATCTCCTGAACCTGCCAGTTTCCGTAATGCAGTGGACGATCCTCTGCATTTAATGATCGGATTCGGGATCAAGAGGAAATCTTCGCATACGTCATAATTCAGGCGGTGGACTCGGCGCGCAATAGGCGCCGCTTTCATCTGGGAGGCCACGTGGAGGTGGCCCAGGTTTGAATCTCGGGCTTATAGCCTGGTGATTTCTCCCGATCCATTTTGGCCTATAAAAAGGGAAGAGGGGTTGTGTTAAGTCATCCCCCAAAGTTTCTTTCCCATTAGAGTTTCCATCATGCTCGTTTCTCTGCTGTTGCGAGTGGGAGGACTGAGCTTTCCTCTCACAAGCCCTTCGCCACCAGATAGCTGGGGATGAGGAGCTGCCGAAGATGGCTCGCCCTTAGGGGATGAGTCCCGGAGATCATATGGAGAGTGCACAGGGAGGGCGCAGAGATCACACAGAGAGCGCACACACACTCTTTCCAGTGTGACCTTTGTGGTTCCCTTCGGGGACGTATGGTAGGAGGTGCACGCGGGCCCATGGTTTGAGTGAATTTCGCCTCCTCCCCTGATTTGGATTCTGGGCTCGTCCGCCTAGGGAATCTTTTTCCACACGGGGAGGGGGTGAAAGCGTGCGCCCGCCGACACCTTGTCCTTGAGCCTTGGCAAGGTAGGGCGGTGCACTCGGTTTAGGAGAGCATTCCGACGCCAGGGTCCGTTGGCTTCCTACTGCTCGCCGGGGGGTCCCTCGGTTGGATGGTCTGGGATGGCCTTCCATCCGCCTTTCTAGTCCCCTTGATATCTCGGTTGGGTCACCGAGATATCATTATTGACTGAAGCTGGCTGCAACGATTGGTCCATGTCACCCAGCCATTATCGGCTCGAGCTGATGGATGCGCTTATCTGGTTCGGCAGTCCGACGCCGGAGCATCACAGTTGCCCAGATCTGCTTTGGAAGTAGTTGCCCGAGCTTGTGCTTGTCTTTATTTTGTGCATTTCAATGCTCTTGTAACGCCTTTCCAAGGCATTTGTAACTGGTTTGATGGCAATGAAATAAGAGAGTTATGTTTTGTTTCTCGATCTTTATCTCTTTGCGCGAGTTTGTTGTTGCTTGGTCAGGGGTACAAAGGCGTCCCGCTCGTTCTTAGGCGAGGATCCCGCGCTAATCCGAACTAGTCGAGGTTCGCAAGCGCGGTCTGGAGGTTGTTCGGCGGAACACGCTCCTTATCTCGGTTCGAAGTCGGTGATTTATGTCTCGCTCGAATGTTCGCGGCCCGGCCTCGCCGAGGTTCGGAATTCGTACTTGGCCCTGCCAAGGTTCGAAGATTTCACTTGCTCGGCCCAGCCGAGGTTCGAGAATTTTTACTTGGCCCTGCCAAGGTTCGAAGAACTTGTAGCTCGGCCCAGCCGAGGTTCGGAGAATTCGTACTTGGCCAGCCAAGGGTTCGGAGATTTTTTGCTCGGCCCAGCCGAGGTTCGGAGATTTTGCTTGGCCCAGCCGAGGTTTCGGAGAATTTTTACTTGGCCCTGCCAAGGTTCGGAGAATTTGTAGCTTGGTCCAGCCGAGGTTAGGAGAATTTTACTTGGCCCTGCCAAGGTTCGGAGAATTTGTTGCTCGGCCAGC
>UESW01003308.1:53656-91727 GCA_900491605.1 Calamus simplicifolius | reverse complement strand
CTACTAGCCTAATTAATTTACTAGGGGCATAAACTATGCGACCTTAAAGATTTTGAGTGCAAATAAATTGATAGCAGATGAATTTAAGTTATAAATTTTTTTAAAAAAATTTTCAACCTATATAGAATTTTTGAGGTATTACAATCTTTTTTCCTTACTAAGTGACGTTTTAATCATATATCATAAGCTAGCAAAAATTTACCTTAAATTGGATCACTAATGCTACAAGAATGGCTCCATCCACACTATGGTAAGATTTTACCATCATTCCATAGGTAACCATTTCCTCCTATCCATTAAATTTCATACACTCGATCGGGTTTGATACCATTTGTAACACTCCAAGCGCGCTGATGAAAGACGAGTGGAATGATGCAATTTAGGAGGAGATAGTAATAACTAAATAAAAAATGAAGTGAAGACATTTTCATGTAAAAGAGCAGAAATTTTCATGAAGGGATTTGCATGTTAAACAAGACTTGGATGAGAATCCTTCGAAATAGTAAAGAGAAAGGATCTTTGTAGCTAAGAAACCACACAGGCTAGGGCTTAGTTACTCTAATATTTTAGATCGAAAAATATTGAAAGAAGGATACCCAACTATTAATATATCAGAGATTAAAAGGATTGCACTCAAGGATGAAGTTCTTGGATAACAAGGAGATTCCTCTAGTTGCAGGACTTCTTGTATCTGTTTCTTATCATGAAATACCTTCTTCTTTGGAACCTAAAATTTTCAGGGATCCTTCTTTGTGGAGTCTTCTTGCACCTTGGAAGATGGGATGGGATGGTAGAATGGAATGAAGAATGGCTAATGATCTTAGTGTGGAGATGACTTTCTTGAAGTAGCTAAGGGCCTCTCATTCACTCCCTCTTGGAGGGTATTTGCTAACACCAATGGAAGAAAATAAACTCAACTTTTATTCATCATAAATTATCTTTACAAAAGAGCTTGGAGTAGTATTTATAAGCCTCCATGAGACTTTTAAAAATTCAAATTACATGGAGCTTTTCATGAAAAGTTGCAACCTAAGCTAGCTATAAGGGTGGAATGTTGAAAAACTTATAACTAAGCTTAAGAAGAGGAGAGAAAAGTGGGCGGCTCCTTTAAATTTGAATTCTTCTTGGCGATGTGGCATGTGGTGATGTGGTTTGATGAGGTGTACACTAAGAGGTTGACATGGCATCTAACAATTCTTGTTGAAGTGGCATCTACCTTGGATTGATTTGTTGGAATCGTTGAATACATCCAATCTTCAAGCTCACTTGCTTACCTTGAACCCAATTCCATACCTCTCTAGGACCCAACTACTAAACTCACTAAATACAAACCAATTTGACCCTACTTTGGACTCAAGAACCCAAATTGAAATAAACCAACTTTAATTATATGACTCAAATTCAAAGAAGTAAATTATTACTCTATTTACAGGATACATGAAGAATTAAAGCCATACTGAATTAGATCGAAGCCTCTTTGAACTTTGGTGTCCGTACCAATTCTTTCAGGATGGGATGAACTCGATCCTATCGAGTAAGAACTGGTCTGACTTTGATACCTTTTTAGTAGGTCTAAATCGATTTGTTGTAGATCCTCTCGGGTGATCCAGAAATTCTCGGATTCTAGCCTTCCTTGCCATCGAACCAGATAACGTTAATAGCTCTTATTTCTAGTGGTAATTGTCTGGTCATCCAAGATACGTTCAATCCTATCTCTCTGCTCTGGCTGAATTGCTGGTGGACACTCAGGTAGGGTTTCACTCTCAAAGGCTGGGTAAGATCCAAAAGGCTAACTAGGAATTAATACTGGCTCTTTGTATTCTTTCAGATCAAAATATTAAATGTTGAACTAATGCCATAATCTGTTGGTAACTCTAACACATATGCATTAGGTCCAACTCTCTTTAATACTTTGAAAGGTCCAGCTCTTCGGACTTGCAATTTTTTCATAGTTTTTGGCGAGAACCTTTTAGGTCTAAGTTTAACCATGACAAAGTCTTCTATATTGAATTATTTTATTCATTTATGTGAATTAGCCATATGCTTATAGACTTCATTGCTCATTTGAATTTTCTTACTAATCTCCTTATGCAATTCCTTAATATGTTGTGCATATGACTCGGTGGACTCAAACATTTGTGCATGAGTGGGTAATGGAATGAGGTCAATAGGTTTCTTAGGTTTATAACCATGGACAATCTCAAAGGGACTTTTACCAGTAGTCCTATTGACAGAGCTATTGTAAGCGAATTCAGCACGAGGTAATAGCATATCCCAGTTTCCTAAACTTTTTTCTACAAGACATCTCAATAAGCTTCCTAGATTTCTGTTTACTACTTTGGTCTGTCCATCAGTCTCGGGGTGATAAGCAGTTGAGAAGTTCAGTTTTGTTTCTAGTAGGTGCCAATGGGTTTTTCAAAAGTAACTCATGAAACAAACATTCCTATTAGAAACAATGGTCTTAGATAATCCATGCAATTTGACTACTTGATCGAGAAAAAGCTTGGCTACCCTAGAGGCATCAAAAGTTTGGGAAATGGTATAAAATGGGTCATCTTTGAAAATATTATTGCACCGGCCATCATATCTAACATGTCGTTTAAACGGGGTATAGAAAACCTATACTTAGTTGTGATCTTATTAATGGCACGACTGTCTACACATATCCTTCAAGTGCCATCTTTCTTAGGGGTCAATAATGCTGGTACGGTACATGGCCTCAAACTTTTCCTAATGAATCCCTTTTGGAGGAGTTCTCTAACTTATTTTTGTAACTCAGCATGCTTACTAGGGTTCATCCTATAATATGGTAGATTTGGTAATGTAGTGTCAGGGACTAAATCTATGGCATGTTGAATATCCCTACGTGATGGAAGGTGATTAGGTAGATGTTCAGGGAAGACATCTTGAAACTCCCTTAAAATTTCTTTTACTTCCTGGGGTTGTTCCTTCTGGGGTTGATTTGGATTTCCTGGGTTGATAGGATCCAAATTGGTGAACCTTCATTAATTTTCTTTTCTAAATCTTTATCATTCATCAAATGCAACCCCTATTTCTTTTCCTTCAAGTTACTAGACCCTCTCTTAATGTTGTCTTTGGGTGGAAAAGGGTTTATAACTATCTTCTTTTCATTAAAATTAAAGAAACAAGAATTAGATCGACCGAATAAAGTAGCATCACGATTATATAACCAAGGTCTACCAAGAATAATACTACTAACCCCCATTGGAAGTATGTCACACCAAACTTTCTCTAGGTACGACTGGAATTGCACCTGAACTTGACATCTAAACTTGACTGGTATCGAAGTAGAATCTATCCAGAAAACCTTATAAGGGTTGGAATGGGAAGCAGCGGATAATCCTAAACTCTTAACAGTATTAGTTAAAATTGCATTGATACAACTTTTACTATCTATAATGATTTTGTACGCTTTCTCTCCTATTTTAATAAAAGTTTGTAGGATGTTAGTCCTATGCCAGTCTTCCTGCTCTTGGTCCGAGTTAAGATACATCTAACAACTCCTAAAAACTCAGATGAGTCTAAAACTTCTTCATCTCCATCATACTCATCAGCTAGATTCACTTATGTTTCATAAATCTTTTTCTCCAAATTTTCAATTGATTCATCCACTCCTTCGTCTACTTCTCCTATATGAAAGACTCTAGTAGGACATTGACTCGCATAATGACCTACCTTATGACATTTAAACAGTGTATGCTTTGAGTATTACTCCTTTGGATTTTTGGACTCTTTTCTTTATCAATCTTTTGGACTAAAGGAGTATCGAATATGGATTAGTTAAAGTGAGTCTGGCTTAAATTAGGCCTTTGTCTTAGGGCACTCATCTTATTGGGTTCAACTCGACAGACAAATGGTACTCTTTGAAATCTCTCGAAGTCCCTAGCTACCTAGTATGCTTGTTCTGACTTCTCTAAGGAACAGTTCTCTGAATCTCTTCCCTTAAACCGGCTCTAAATCTGAATAGGGTTACAGCTTCTGATTCAACAATACTACATCGCATAACATATTCATCAAACTTAGTAATGTATTCCGACATAGGCCTATTCCCTTGACTTAACCGTTGCCATTGGTTCAGTAACCGTTGCTTATAGGAAATAGGCAGATACTTCTCCCTAAGCTTGATTTTCATGGTTCTCCAAGTACCTATTGGCATGTCTCCTCTTTTCCTACACAGTCGCTCAATATTTTTTCAATACAACTTAGCTTGTCGGATTAGCCTAAGCTTGGCAAGTTTGAACTTTCTGTCCTCTAACATTTTATACCATTTAAAATATTGGTTCATATCTCCCTCCCAATTTATGTACACCTTAGGGTCTAGGTCCCCATCAAAAGTGGGTGCATCAAGTTTGATACTCCTAAGGGCTCTTTCATCTTGATCAATATAGTCATGATGAGGTCTTATTTGGTGAGGTTCAATAATAGGTTCAGAACATTGGACTCTAGGATTCAGGGGTGTCATTCTGGGTGATTGAGGCTCAGAAGGAGTCATATGGGATTCTTTTATGGAATTAATCCTTTCTTGCATCTGGTCAAACCTACTGTTCAATTGATTATATTGCTCAGTCATAGTCCTCATTAAAGCTTCTAGATTTGGGTCCATGGCTACATTGGGTTGATTTGGATTATGCTGGTATGGGTCCCTAATCTAGTTGTCATACAATGCAAATGGACTCGTTCTAGGGTGTGCTAGACCTAGAAGCCCAAACCAATGTTTAGTTAAGATGACAATCTAGACTGTAGTAACTTTGCACCTGGCCAAGTAAGTGTAAGGTTAGTGCAGGTCCCTCATTGCTTGCCTAAGACACCAATTAAAATTAGTGGAGTCAACCCTTAGGCCGACCAAAAAAAACCCTTGAGATGGTTCCAAAAGGCTCTCGATGGTTCTGTAGTCATCATGTCACCCCTGGGCCAGCCGAAGAAACCCTCGCGGTGGTTCAAGACCTATGGCTCCAACGACTCTCGAGTCAACCCCCGGGTTGGCCGAAGACACCCACGAGGCAGTTCCAAAAGGCTCTCGATGGTTCTGCGATCTTTAGGTAACCCCTAGGCTGGTCGAAGAAACCTCCATGGTGGTTCAAGACCTATGGCTCTGGCGACTATCGAGTCAACCCCCGTGCCGACTGAAGACTCCCCTGAGGCAATTCCAAAAGGCTGTCAATAGTCCCGCAGCCATCAAGTCACCCCCGGACCTGCTGAAGAAACCCCCATAGTGGTTCAAGGCCTATAGCTCTGGCAACTCTCGATTCAACCCCCATGCCGACCGAAGAAACCCCTGAGGCAGTTCCAAAAGGCTCTCAACGGTCCTGCGGTCATCAGATCACCCCCAGGCCGACCGAAGAAACCCCAATGGTGATTCAAGACCCATGGCTCCGACGACTCTCGAGTTAACCCCCAAGTTGGCTGAAGACTCTCTCGAGGCAGTTTTAAAAGGCTCTGATAGTCCTATGGTTATCAGGTCACCCTAGGGCTGGCTGAAGAAACCCCCACAACGGTTCAAGACCTATGGCTCCTACGACTCTCGAGTCAACCCCCAGACCGGCCGAAGAAACCCTCGAGCGATCTCAAAAAGCTTTCAAGCATTGATTCAGCACCCTAAGATCACTCTGACAAATGCCTAAGGGGCAGAAGCAATCTCAGCCATCCCTAGAAGGTCTTTGCATGCCTTAAGTCAAGCTGCTAACTCCCAAGACAAGCCAAGAAAATTGGGAACCACTACAAGAAAATACTAAAATAGTGATGCAAATTTAGTGACGCAATGATGCGTCGCTAAATTGCGATCACTTTGCGATGCCTCCGTGACAAAAAATATTGCGATGCAATTAGTGACGCATTAGCGACTCAATAAACCAGAAAATCAAAAAAAATTTTTTTATTTAGCGATGCAAAATACGTTGCAATATTTTTAAATTAATTTTTTATGAAATATAAATATGGGAAAAAACTATTGCGACGCAACTCAGTGCGTCGCAATGTTTTTAAAAAATTAATTATGTTAAATAGCAACGCATTAGCGACGCAATAAACCAAAAAATTAGAAAAATTATTTTTAATTTAGCGATGTACCAATTGCGTCGTATATAATTTAAATAAAATTAATTTTTATAAAATATAAATATGAGAAAAAAATATTGCGATGCAACTCAGTGCGTTGCAATATTTTTAAAAAATTAAATATGTTAAATAGGACGCAATAAATCAAAAAATTAGAAAAAAATATTTTTAATTTAGCAACGCACTAACTGCATTGCAATTATTTTAAATAAAATTAATTTTTATAAAATATAATTATGAAATAAAAAAATTGTGTTGGAATCCTATGCATCGCAATGTTTTTAAAAAAATTAATTACGTTAAATAGCGACGCATTAGCGACGCAATAAACCAAAAAATTAGAGAAATTATTTTTAATTTAGCGACACATTAGTTGCGTCGTAATTATTTTAAATAAAATTAATTTTTATAAAATTTAATTATGAAATAAAAAAATTGTGATGCAACACTTTACGTCGTAATGTTTTTTAAAAATTAATTATGTTAAATAGCGACGCAATAGCGATGCAATAAAATAGTAAATTAATAAAAATAATTTTTTATTTAGCGATGCAAGTATTGCATCGCAATATTTTTTTTAAAAAAATAAATTTTATAAAAATATTAAAAAGATTATGAAATAAAATATTGCGATGCACATGTGTGTGTGTTAAACTCTAATCATATGAGAACTGGAGCGAGATAAGATATAAGTAGAACGAAAGTTAAATGACTAGCATCTAAAGAAAGACTTCGATCCAAACAGATAAACATGGGCCAAAAAGAACAAAGAAACGATCCAAACCGTCGGATCGATCGCAATCGTCGGATCATCGCCGATCGGATCGATCGCGACATTCCGAGATCGATCGTCGCCGACCGGGATCGATCATGGTTTCGATCGATCGCAACCGTTGGATCGTCGCCGATCGGATCGATTGCGATGGTCCAAGATCGGTCATCCCCGACCGGGATCAATCATGGCTTCGATCGATCGCAATCGTCGGATCATCGCCGATCGGATCGATTGCGATGGTCCGAGATCAATCGTCCCCGACCGGGATCGATCATGGCTTCAATCGAGCGCAACCATCGGATCGTCACCGATCGGATTGATCGCGACGGTCCAAGATCGGTCATCGCCGATCGGGATCGATCATGGCTTCGATTGATCGCAACCGTCGGATTGTCACCGATCAGATCGATCGCGACGGTCCAAGATCGATCGTCGCCGATCGGAATCGATCATGGCTTCGATCGATTGCAACCATCGGATCGTCGCCAATCGGATCGATCGCAACAGTTCGAGATCGGTCGTCGCCAATCGGGATCGATCATGGCTTCGATCGATCGCAACCGTCGGATCGTCGCCGATCAGAGCCATCGCGATGGTCCAAGATCTTTCCTCTTATTTCCTTATCTTTCAAGAACACAAATCTTTCCATTTTCTCTCTTGTTACTCCCTCTTTCAAGAACGCTAATCATCATCATCCTCCTCCTCCTCCAAGCTTTGCGCCCGTAGCAACCGCTCCCAAGGTCCCCGCCGCGCCGACAAATCCAATACCGTCGTTCCTCCTTTCCCGTGGGCAACCGACCGCCGCGCCACCGTCCACTCCCTCATCGACCTTCGCTCCCTAAACATCACAGAGATCAACGGTAAAGTTCAGTGCAGGCGCTGCGACGCTCGCCGGGTCATCAAATACAATCTTGCGACCAAGTTCGCCGAGGTGGCCAAGTTTGTCATGGCGACGAAGCAAGATATGCATGACCGCGTGCCGCATATATTGCATCGCAATGATTTTTAGAAAAAAAATGTTGTAAAAAAATTTCAAATAAAATATTTGCGTTGCAATTATTTCAGAAAATATAATTTTTATCAGTTATAATTATTTAAAAAATATTGCGATGCATTAGCGAAGCATATTCCCACAAAATAAAAATAATTTTTTCAGAGAAACAAGTTTTAATATTGCGACGCAAATATTGCATCGCAATATTAAATTAAAAAATAAAAGTAATAAAAAAATTTAAAAATAAAACATTGCGACGTAATATAAGCGTCGCAATTATTTTTAGAAAATATAATTTTTATCAAATAGAATTATTTAAAAAATATTGCGACGCATTAGCGACGCATTTTCCCAGAAAATAAAATAATTTTACCAGAGAAAATAATTTTAATATTGCGACGCATATATGCGTCACAACATTTTTTAGAAAAATAATGTAATATAAAATTTTTTAAAAAAAAATATTGCAACGCAATATATGCGTCGCAATTATTTTCAGAAATATAATTTTTATCAGTTATAATTAATAAAAAACTATTGCGACGCATTAGCGACGTAATTTTCTTGAAAATAAAATAATTTACCGAGAGAAAATAATTTTTAATATTGCGACACATATATTGCGTCGCAATATTTTTTAGAAAAATAAATGTAATAAAATTTAAAAAAAATTGCGATGCAATATATGCATTGCAATTATTTCAGAAAATATAATTTTTATCAGTATAATTATTAAAAAAAATATTGTGATGCAATTTCCTAGAAAATAAAAAATATTTTTCTCAGAGAAAATAATTTTTAATATTGCGACGCATATTGCGTCGCAATATTTTTTAGAAAAAATAAATTAATAAAAAATTTTAAAAAAAATATTGCAACGCAATATATGCATCGTAATTATTTTTAAAAAATATATTTTTTATCAGTTATAATTATTAAAAAAATATTGCGACGTAATTTCCTAGAAAATAAAAATAATTTTCCCACCGGATATTGGCGCTAAATTAGCGACTCATTAGCGATGCAATTAGTTGCATCGCTAAGTTTTGCATAAATAATAAAAAGGCCAAATTAGCGATGGATTAGCGACGCGTTGTTGCGTTGCTAATCCATAATAAATTTTAAAAAAAATAGCGAGTGATTAGCGACGCAAATTTGCGTTGCTAATCACTACTATATAAGCTCTGTCGAGCCAGCCCCCCTGCTTCTCTTCTTCTTCCTCTTCTTACCCTAACCGCCGCCGTCTGCTCCTTCGGCTCCCCCCGTCCTCTCCCCCGGCAGCAGCTCCCCCCACTCCGGTGGCGTCCCCTCTCGACCAAGGTAAGCCTCCCCTCCTCCTCATTTTTTTTAAAAAAAAACTAGGTTCCGCCACGGCCACGACCGTGGCTATCTTCTCCGGCCACGGCCACTGCCGTGGACGGCCGTGGCCTAGCCACGGTGACCAGGCCACCAAAAAAAAAATAACAGCTAGGGGGGTTTCCCCACCCCCCCTTGGTCTTCTCCTGCCACGGCCACGGCCGTTGCCGTCTTCTCCGGCCACGGCCACCGGCCGTGGCCTGGCCACGGTGGTCAGGCCACCAAAAAAAAATTTAACACTAGCGGGGGTTTTCCCCACCCACCCCCCTTCGTCTTCTCCGGCCACGGCCACGGCCATGGCCTGGCCACGGTGGCCAGGCCACCAAAAAAAAAAGTATAACAGGAGGTCCCTACCCCCCCTTGGTCTTCTCCGGCCACGGCCGTGGCCGTCTTCTTTGGCCATGGCCACTGCCGTGGCCGTCTTCTCCAGCCACGGTGGCCGGGCCACCAAAAAAAAAGTATAACAGGGGGGTTTCCCCACCCCCCCCCCTTCATCTTCTCTGGCCACAGTCTCCGGCAGCGGCCGCTACCATGGCCGGCCGTGGCCTGGCCACGGTGGTCAGGCCACAAAAAAAAAAAAATAACAGGGGGGTTTTCCCCACCACACCCCCCCTTCTTCTTCTCCCACCCCCCCTTCTTCTTCTCCGGCCACGGCCACGGCCGTGGCCTGGCCACGATGGCCAGGCCACAAAAAAAATAAAGGGGGGGGGGGTTTCCCCACCCTGTTAATTTATGTCACACAATAGTGATACTAAGTGATACTTGCTTCGATAGGACTAATTCAAATGGTCACACAATAGTATTACTATATATATATATATATACACATGGAGAATGATCACTTTAATAAAATTAATTTATGTCATTAGTCGTAGCTCTTTGGATAGACTGATTTAGCTCATCAATCATGACTCTTTAAATCAACTGATTTTGCTCATAATCGTAGCTATTTAGGTCAATTAATTTAGCTTATCAGTTTTAACTTTTTAAGTAAGCTGATTTTAGACCATCAACCTTAGCTCTTTAGATCATCAATCAAAACTCTTTAGATAGGTCGAGCTGAATTAGCTTAGCTATTTAGGTCAACTAATTTAGCTCATTAACCATAACTCTTTAGATTAGCTAATTTCAAAATAGCAGTCGTAGCTTTTCATTTCTTTATAGCTGTTTATGCAATAATATTTATGCATTTGTAGTTATTTACAATTTTTATGTCTTGATTATTTACATTCTGCTTCAAATTGAATGATGCATTAAATTATGTAATGCTAGAATGAAAGTCTTGTTGTAGTTTTATTTAATTTTCAGCAACAAATTAGTAGTTTCAATGATTTATATTTTAGTCTTCACAAACATTTATATTCGACATAATAATCTTAAGAAGTCAGTGACTATATATATAGAACACTATTCCTATATATGTATAATTGACAAGAATTTATGAATAACAAGCATAAGTTCGATTGTCTTCGGATTTCCATATTATTAATCACAGCACTATAACCTTTAGACCTGTTTGAGAATTTGTAAGACTTAGTCTTGCAAATTCTCAAATTATCCTGATGGACAGTTTGAGAATATTTTTTGCGATATGTTAGTCTGCTATTAATCATCGTTGTTTGAGATTGCGGTTTGTATTTGCTCATACGTTCTCCTAGTGTGGCATATATGCCACACATTTAGGAGAACATATGGGGAAATGCTACTGAAATTTCAACGTAACCGATCGATGATAATTAATAGCAGAATAACATATCACAAAAAATATTCTTGAATGGGATAGGGCCTTACCTTTTAGACATGGAGTGAAGGTGGAATTAATTTATGACACTTGAATGCTTGTGAAGTCTCATGATTGAACGGACCACCTTGCGGCCCGACCTGAACTCAAGCCCTAGCAATAGCCTGGCATGAACCTGTGCCTCGGTCCTTACTAGCACGCCAAGGATCGTAGCCGTGGCCCGGCCTTGCAGGGTAGGGACCTTAGTTGTGTAAAAGAAAATTGGTTTAGTTATAAATGATTTAAATGGTTGTTGATGATGCCAAGTCACCTTCCTCAAACGTCGGGGAAGATGGACGTCCTTCTCCTCGGGGTCCTGCAAGAAAAGTCCCCGAAGACTGGCGATACCGATGGGGACCCTCCGACGATCAAGTTAGTCACTTGGGCTCAGACAGAGAACCGCTCAGCGAAGAAGAAGAGCTGAGGCAGTTAGGGTTTTGCTGGGAGGAAGAAAGCTCAAAAAACCAGAGTTCAGATGCCACTTACAGCGAGAGCACGTGCCTTTATACCTGTCCGAATATCTTATCTTATTATTACGGGAGATCGCCTTCGTACCATCGCTACGCGTGTCGGAGACATCCCGTACCGCTTGCTGACATGATATCATATGTGTCCAGCGGCTGTGAAGGCATGCAGTGCGTGCCGTCGGCTGATATGACCGAGCATAGTTGCAAGTAGTAGCGAATCGTACGCCGTAGCGAGGCATGGCCATGCACAAGGACATGCAATGCCCCATACGCCGTTATGAGGTATGGCCCTCCGTAACGGGGCACAATCACGTGCGTACTGAGAATCACGTGGGAGCACCGTGCGACCTGGAGTCGCCATTTTCCTTGACGGTTAAGCTGCATGCCAATCGCTAATGACCCCCCCCCCAAGACCGGAGGGGGTCCCGGGGGTGGGGGAACGCCGGTGCACCCCGAGACCGGTGGGGGTCTCGGGGTCAAGAAACGATGACCCCACCCCGAGACCGGAGGGGGTCCCGGGGGTGGGGGAATGCGGGTGCACCCCGAGACCGGTGGAGGTCTCGGGGTCAAGAAATGATGACCCCATCCCGAGACCGGAAGGGGTCCCGGGGGTGGGGGAATGCCGGTGCACCCCGAGACCGGTGGGGGTCTCGGGGTCAAGAAATGATGACCCCACCCCGAGACCGGAAGGGGTCCCGGGGTGGGGGAATGCCGGTGCGCCCTGAGACCGGTGGGGGTCTCGGGGTCAAGAAATGATGACCCCACCCCAAGACCGGAAGGGGTCCGAGGGTGGGGGAATGCCGGTGCACCCCGAGACCGATGGGGTCTCGGGGTCAAGAAATGATGACCCCACCCCGAGACCGGAAGGGGTCCCGGGGGTGGGGGAATGCCGGTGCACCCCGAGACCGGTGGGGGTCTCGGGGTCAAGAAATGATGACCCCACCCCGAGACCGGAAGGGGTCCTGGGGGTGGGGGAATGCCGGTGCACCCCGAGACCGGTGGGGGTCTCGGGGTCAAGAAATGATGACCCCACCCCGAGACCGAAAGGGGTCCCGGGGGTGGGGGAATGCCAGTGTACCCCGAGACCGGTGGGGGTCTCGAGGTCAAGAAATGATGACCCCACCCCGAGACCGAAAGGGGTCCCGGGGGTGGGGGAATGCCGGTGCACCCCAAGACCGGTGGGGGTCTCGGGGTCAAGAAATGATGACCCCACCCCGAGACCGGAAGGGATCCCTGGGGTGGGGGAATGCCGGTGCACCTCGAGACCGGTGGGGGTCTCGGGGTCAAGAAATGATGATCCCAACCCAAGACCGGAAGGGGTCCCGGGGGTGGGGGAATGCCGGTGGACCCCAAGACCGGCGGGGGTCTCGGGGTCAATAGCCGCCGTTACCTTTATTCTGACGATGCGGGATCAGTCATATCGGATGCCCCCTCGCCTCCGGGACGAAGCGGGTCCCACCGCTGAGGCGCAAGGGGCGTTCTCCACGTGGCTGATCCCCGTCCTTGTCTTTTATGCGGACGGTGCGGGGAATGTAAGGAGGCGGCCCTCCGTACGCTGTGCTCGCCACGATCACCCTCGAGAGTGAGAACTGGCTCTTCGAATTTTGCGTGAAAAGCCGCATCATCATTACCTTTCATTACGGCGACGTCAGCGGGGTCCCACCACTGGCCGGAGGCGCTCCGCACCACGCGCCTGGGCATTCCTCGAGGCGAGCCAGCGTATGGCAAGGGGCCATGTGGCCGACGAGACGTGGTGGGATAATTTGAAAACCCGATAAAGCTAAGCGGGGGGTTGAACTGACGCCACACCGCCTTTGTCATCATCTTCTCCCTTGCCTACGCTCCAACCTCTCCTGCAACCTGCGGCCTACGTCTGGTTTTCTCCCTTCCAGGTCAGCTTTTCCCTCATCCTAGACTTCTGTTGCCCTACTCATGAGTTCTCCTTCCTGGACCTCGGAGGACGGTTCTGAGAATCGTCCTCCTTCTGAGAGGTATCGCACCTCTCCTGCCCCTTCCCCCTCGATTGAGTGGTCCTCTGATTCAGAGGACCACGTCCCCCTGGCCCGGCGATGGGCCACCGATGGAGCCCCATCGAGGGGCCGCCGGTCGGAGGCCGGCGCCTCCTCAACGGCAGAGGGGTCCCCAATGGGGACAGCCTCCATGATGACGCGGCTGAATTTGGAAAAAATCTGGGTACGTTATCAAATCCCCCGGGACGTTGAGCTTTTCTTGCCAACTCCCGATGACAGGGTCATCTCCTCCCGACCCGGTCGGGTGGCCCTCTATGAGATCTGCCTAAGGGCAGGTCTCCGCCCACCCTTTCCGCCTTTTTTTATCAACCTCATTAACTATTATTCCTTGACCCCCTCCCAGTTAGTCCCAAACTCCTATCGTGTCATCTGTGCCTTTGTCATCCTCTGTTATCGCTTGAACATTACCCCCCGCATCATCCTTTTTCGTTCTTTCTACACCCTTCGAGCCCAAAAGGGCTGGTGGATGTTTCTGCCCCAACCCAACCGGGTCTAAAACTCCTCCTTCCTTCTTCCATTAAGGGATGGAAGTCCCGCTTCTTTTTTGCTAATGTTGACCAAGTCAGGCCCCAGTGGGGGACCCCGACCTCCGGGGGAACGCCGTTGCCATCCACCCTGGGGACCGGGAGGCGCTAGGGCTGCTGCTGGCCACCGAGATCCCCCGATACACCCTATTGCTGTCGAGGATAACCTGGAGTCGGCGGGTCTCATTCTCCACCGAGGTAAGTCCTCTCCATCCTTAGCCAAAAATTTCGCTTCTTCCCCCCCCCCCCCCTTTTTCTCTCCTCTTTTCTTCCTTCTCTTTTTTTTTTTAACTAAGAAAAACCCAACTGATGCCATGCAGCCATGAAGATACCGGCGGCAAAGCTGCTAAGGGCTGCCTCCAAGAAGAGGGCCCGGGAAGGACCATCTAGGGGTCAACAGGCCTCAGCCCCGAAGCGTCCGATGGCTCGGGCCCTCCCACCGGCCCAAGTCTCCCCACCCCTGGCTCCGCAAGATGTCCCAGCTCTCCCGGAGGTTGACCTCACGGCCGACACTCCACCAGGGGTGGGGACAACCACAGGAGTTGCCGCTGAGGAGCCGGCCACGGAGGGGCCCATATCGACCGAAGAGTCCCCGGCTCCTGGGGGACCGACCCCGCCGGATGCCACCAGGGATTGGGGTGAGGGACCATCTGGTCCCGTGAGCCCACCCCCTGAGGGGTCGCCCAGGAGTGGCCCACGCACTGAACCGGGGATAGCTGAAATGACGGAGCGAGGTGGGGGCGAGCCCGGGCCACCCCGAGACTCCCTGAACAACGGTCGCTGGGCCGAGCGAGTCCTGGATCCGATTTTTGTCCCTGAGATCCTGGAGGACGTCGGTCAGGAGAAAGCGAGCGCGTTCTTTCAGGACTCCTATGTTGCTGTCGTCAGGGTAAGTGATCTTCTTGCCCTTTACCTTTTATTCCCTTCCTTCAGCTGACTGAAGTTTACGTGTGCAGATTGCATATTCCCTAAGGGCCGCCAGGGAAGCAATGAGCGATGGGAAGGTCCTTCTGCAGGAGACGCAGAAGGAGGTCGAGGAGGCCCGGTGCCGCGCGGAGGCGGCCAAGAAGGCGCTGGAGTTGGCCAGAAGCGCCTGGGTGAATGAGGTACGGGCTGCCGAGAGCCGGGCAGAGATCGAATCTAACCGTGCATGCGCAGTGCTCCTCCAAATGACGGAGGCTGAGAACGCTGTAATGGCCAGGGACATTCATATCTCTGAGCTAACCTCAGCGCTCCAGGAGGCCGAGGAGCGAGCGGGCACGGCGACGGAAGAGGCGCGAGCGACGAAGGAGGAGGTGAACCGGTCTAAAGAGGAGGTGAGCCGGTCCAAAGAGGAGGTGAGCCATGCGCAGGAGGCTGAAAGGATTGCAACGGAGGCCCTTGCTACAGAGAAGGTCCGCGCCGCCGGGCTCATAGAGGAGTACAAGGCGTCCGGGTGCTCCACAGACGACCTGGCCGAAGCCTCGGCGGCTGTATTCCTCGATGGGTTCCAGCATGGCAAGGAGAAGGTGGCCAGAGACCTGAAATTCCCCTAGGCCCTGGAGGTTGAGCTGGAGCGTTTGTCTGACATGGCCCCTTCTGATGATGAGCACGCACCGGTAGAGCCGTGAGCTCGCACTCTTGTTGTTTCGTTCTTTCTTTTTTGCAAGTCCGACAACGTTGGCATTTTGTAGCCTTTTCTAATTAATGAAAACATGCTTCAAGATGCATTCTGTCTTATCATGAACTTCGTCAATTGACGACACATAGCCCTGTGATCTCATTAGTTTCGATAGCGGCGGGGGACAACTCTCAACTCGCGATATTCCACCCCAGCTATTTAGACCCGAAAGTTAGGACCAGGAAGAGTAAGTTTTTCAGAGCGGAAACACCGGCAATCAGAGGTTAGGTAGACGGGCTCCTCGAGGCCATCGGGGCAATGCCCTGCCGAGTGTTGGACCTCGTACTAAATAGCGAGTGGCTTTTGGTGTCTGCGAGGGTCGGCTTTTATCTGACCGGCTGGACTTTGTGCCGCCGAGTGCTGGGCTTTAAGTTCAGCAAGCCCGAAGTTTCTTGTGCCGCCCGAGGCGGGGCTTTAAGCGCCGACGGTGTCGGGCTTTTGTTGCTGAGAGCCGGTGGTACACCGCTCTGCCAGTGGTACACTGGGCTTCATGCCTGGCTGGTGCAGGGCTTTGGTGCCGACCAGGGGTCGGGCTTTTGTTGCTGAGAGTCGATGGTACACCGCTCTGCCAGTGGTACACTGGGCTTTATGCCTGGCTGGTGCAGGGCTTTGGTGCCGACCAAGGGTCGGGCTTTTGTTGCTGAGAGCCAGTGGTATACCGCTCTGCCAGTGGTACACTGGGCTTTATGCCTGGCTGGTGCAGGGCATTGGTGCCGACCAGGGGTCGGGCTTTTGTTGCTGAGAGCCGGTGGTACACCGCTCTGCCAGTGGTACACTGGGCTTTATGCCTGGCCGGTGCAGGGCTTTGGTGCCGATCAGAGGTCGGGCTTTTGTTGCTGAGAGCCGGTGGTACACGCTCTACCAGTGGTACACTGGGCTTTATGCCTGGCTGGTGCAGGGCTTTGGTACCGACCAGGGGTCGGGCTTTTGTTGCTGAGAGCAGGTGGTACACCGCTCTGCCAGTGGTACACTGGGCTTTATGCCTGGCTGGTGCAGGGCTTTGGTGCCGACCAGGGGTCGGGCTTTTGTTGCTGAGAGCCGGTGGTACACCGCTCTGCCAGTGGTACACTGGGCTTTATGCTTGGCTGGTGCAGGGCTTTGGTGCCGACCAGGGGTCGGGTTTTTGTTGCTGAGAGCCGGTGGTACACCGCTCTGCCAGTGGTACACTGGGCTTTATGCCTGGCTGGTGCAGGGCTTTGGTGCCGACCATGGGTCGGGCTTTTGTTGCTGAGAGCCGGTGGTACACCGCTCTGCCAGTGGTACACTGGGCTTTATGCCTGGCTGGTGCAGGGCTTTGGTGCCGACCAGGGGCGGGCTTTTGTTGCTGAGAGCCGGTGGTACACCGCTCTGCCAGTGGTACACTGGGCTTTATGCCTGGCTGGTGCAGGGCTTTGGTGCCGACCAGGGGTTGGGCTTTTGTTGCTGAGAGCCGGTGGTACACCGCTCTGCCAGTGGTACACTGGGCTTTATGCCTGGCTGGTGCAGGGCTTTGGTGCCGACCAGGGTCGGGCTTTTGTTGTTGAGAGCCGGTGGTACACCGCTCTGCCAATGGTACACTGGGCTTTATGCCTGGCCGGTGCAGGGCTTTGGTGCCGACCAGGGGTCGGGCTTTTGTTACTGAGAGCCGGTGGTACACCGCTCTGCCAGTGGTACACTGGGCTTATGCCTGGCCGGTGCAGGGCTTTGGTGCCGATCAGGGTTGGGCTTTTGTTGCTGATAGCCGGTGGTACACGCTCTGCCAGTGGTACACTGGGCTTTATGCCTGGCTGGTGCAGGGCTTTGGTGCCGACCAGGGGTCGGGCTTTTGTTGCTGAGAGCCGATAGTACACCGCTCTGCCAGTGGTACACTGGGCTTTATGCCTGGCTGGTGCAGGGCTTTGGTGCCGACCAGTGGTTGGGCTTTTGTTACTCATAGCCGGTGGTACACCGCTTTGCCAGTGGTACACTGGGCTTTATGCCTGGCTGGTGCAGGGCTTTGGTGCCGACCAGGGTCGGGCTTTGTTGCTGAGAGCCGGTGGTACACCACTCTGCCAGTGGTACACTGGGCTTTATGCTTGGCTGGTGCAGGGCTTTGGTGCCGACCAGGGGTTGGGCTTTTGTTACGGAGAGCCGGTGGTACACCGCTCTGCCAGTGGTACACTGGCTTTATGCCTGGCTGGTGCAGGGCTTTGGTGCCGACCAGGGTCCTTTTGTTGCTGAGAGCCGGTGGTACACCGCTCTGCCAGTGGTACACTGGGCTTTATGCCTGGCTGGTGCAGGGCTTTGAGTGCCGACCAGGTGCGGGCTTTTGTTGCTGAGAGCCGGTGGTACCGCTCTGCCAGTGGTACCTTTATGCCTGGCTGGTGCAGGGCTTTGGTGCCGACCAGTCGGGCTTTTGTTGCTGAGAGCCGGTGGTACACCGCTCTGCCAGTGGTACACTGGGCTTTATGCCTGGCTGGTGCAGGGCTTTGAGTGCCGACGGTGCCGGGCTTTTGTTGCTGAGAGCCGGTGGTACACCGCTCTGCCAGTGGTACACTGGGCTTTATGCCTGGCTGGTGCAGGGCTTTGAGTGCCGACCAGGGGTCGGGCTTTTGTTGCTGAGAGCCGGTGGTACACCGCTCTGCAATGGTACACTGGGCTTTATGCCTGGCTGGTGCAGGGCTTTTCTGTGAGAAGATCTTAGTAACATTGAATCCATTAATATTGAATGAGGGGCGGAGGCCCAAGCGAATACAGGGGTGATACTTGATATGAAAGGAGGAATACATTACTGATAATACCGGCGGAGGTTATCCGCATTCCACGTCCTAGGGAGTGGCGTCCCATCAAGTTCTTCAATTTTATAAGCTCCGTGGTGGAGCGTCTCGGTGATCCGGTAAGGACCCTCCCAGTTAGGGGCTAGCTTGCCCCCCTCAGCTGGCTTTGAGACCTCAGCCCATCGAAGGACTAGATCTCCTGGCAGGAACGCCGGGGGCGCACACGAGCGTTGTAGTACTTTGCGGCCCGTGCCGGTAGGCTGCCATTCGAAGCCGCGCCCGGTCTTGCACCTCCTCCACCAGGTCGAGGTTGGCTCGCAGTTGGTCAGGGTTACCTTCTTCACTGTAAGCCTCCACCCGAGGGCTTGGTGCACCAATCTCCACAGGAATAACAGCTTCAGAGCCAAAGACTAAGCTGAACGGTGTTTCGCCGGTGGGGGCTCGCGGCGTCGTGTGGTAGGCCCATAGCACGTTGGGGAGCTCCTCCACCCATCGCCCCTTGCAGCCATCTAGCCGAGATCTCAGCCCCTGGAGAATGATTCGATTAGTCACTTCGGCTGCCCCGTTGGTTTGAGGATGCCCGACGGAAGTGAACCTCTGACAGATACCCAGCTCGGAGCAGAACTCCCGAAAGGGCGCGTTGTCAAATTGCCGGCCATTATCAGTGACTAGTGTGTGCGGCAGTCCGAACCGACATATGATGGACTTCCAGAAGAAGGATCTCACTTTGCTTTCGGTAATCTTGGCCAGGGCCTCGGCTTCGACCCACTTGGTGAAGTGATCCACTGCCACCAAGAGGAACTTCCGCTGTCCGGAGGCCGGGGGAAATGGTCCCAGGATATCCATGCCCCACTGGGCAAAGGGCCAAGGCGCCACCAAGGGGGTCAGGTGAGACGTCGGCTGTCGCTGGATATTAGCATGACGTTGGCAGCTATCACACTTCTTGACAAGCTCGGCCGCATCCTCCTTCATCGTCAGCCAGAAGTACCCTTGGCGCAGGGCCTTGTAAGCTAGGGCTCTGCCCCCCAGGTGACTCCCGCATATACCTTCATGGATCTCCCTAAGGATATAATCTGATTCGGCTGGCCCCACACACCTAAGGACCGGGTATGAGAAGGATCTCGATAAAGCTCCCGTCCATCATCAAGAATCTCGGGGCCCTTCGCCTGAGCTGTTTGGCCTCCGCGGGTCTCCGGGAGGGTACCGTCAGTTAAGTACCGGATGTAGGCGTCCATCCAGAGGGCTCCGCTCCACCGGCAGTGCTTCATTCGCGCCTCAATGCTCGGGGCTGGTAGATGTTCCACATATGTCCTCCCTAACGTCCCGTCGACCGAAGTGGCCAAGCGGGACAGGGAGTCAGCCCTGGCATTCTCTGCCCTGGGGATATAGCTGACGCGGAAGTAAGAAAAATGAGACGCCTGGGACTGCACCTTGCTCAAGTATCGGGACATGGTTGGGTCTCTAGCCTCGTATTCACCAGTATTGCCAGAAATGAGTTGAGAATCCGTGTAAGGCCCTCAAGCGCCCCGCCCTAGCCCCTCGGCTAGTCTCATCCCGCCAGCAGGGCTTCGTACTCCGCCTGATTATTGGTCGCTGGGAACTGGAATCTGAGAGCGTACTCCACTACATCTCCCTCTGGGCTTGCAAGAATGAGTCCGGCTCCGCTTTCCTTGAGAGTTTGCCGCTCCATCCACATGCAGGATCCAGTCCCCCGCCTCCTCAGATGAGGAAGAGTCCGCACACTCCTCCGGCGCCCCCTCCATATCCCTCTCGGTCCAGGAACACTCGACCAGAAATCCGCCAACACCTGAGACTTCATGGCTAACCTTGGCCGGATGGACAGGTCGAACTCACTTAGCTTAATGGCCCACTTAGCCAACCGACCGGAGGTGTCGGGGCGAGACAAGATAGCTCGAAGGGGCTGGTCCGTAAGCACCACGATGGGATGGCTTGGAAGTAAGGCCAAAGGCGCTGAGTAGAGACCACCAAGGCGAAGATAATCTTCTCGGTTCTCGAATACCTGGTCTCAGCGTCATGGAGCACTTTGCTGGTATAATAGATTGGCTTCTGGGTCCCGTCAGCATCCATGCGCACAAGTACGGAGCTAACAGCCTCGGGGGAAGCGGCCAGATATAAAAGAGCTCTTCTCCATTTTCAGGCTTGGACAATAGCGGAGGAGTGGAGAGAAACTGCTTCAACTCTTCAAAGGAGCCCTGACACTCTTCGTCCATTCGAAGCCGTTGATCTTGCGCAGCGCCTTAAAGAAGGGCAGGCACCTCTCCGCCGACCTTGACATGAAACGACTCAAGGCCGCCACCCTCCCGTTAGGCGCTGCACCTCCTTCTTATTGGCTGGGGCCTCATCTCCAGGATAGCCTTAATCTTGTCGGGGTTGGCCTCGATCCCTCGCTGGGTCACCATAAAACCCAGGAACTTGCCTGCTGCTACCCAAAGGCGCATTTGTGGGGGTTGAGCTTCATCCGATACCGACGCAAGTTGTTGAAAGTCTCCTCGAGGTCAGCTACATGGTCCGCCGCACTGGTGCTCTTGGTCAGCATGTCATCCACATAAACCTCCATGTTGCGCCCTAGCTGGTCCTCAAAGACCTTGTTCATTAATCTTTCATAAGTGGCCCCGGCGTTTTTCAATCCAAAAGGCATCACCCTGTAGCAATAAATTCCTTCTCTGTGATAAAGGAAGTTGCTTCTTCATCCGCCGGGCTCATCTTGATTTGGTTATACCCCGAGAACGCATCCATGAAGCTGAGAGTCTCATGCCCGGAGGTGGCGTCCACCAGCTGGTCGATTCGGGGCAGCGGGAAGCTGTCCTTGGGGCATGCCTTGTTGAGGTCGGTGAAATCCACGCACATCCTCCAGCTCCCGTGGCCTAGCGAACCATTACGACATTCGCTAGCCAGTCAGGGTAACGCACCTCGCGGATGTGCCAGCCGCCAGCAGCTTCCGCACCTCCTCATCAACGGCCTTCTGTCGGTCAGGAGCAAAACTCCTTTTCTTCTGCCTGACGGGCCGGCACCCCGGCCGGATGTTGATCTGGTGTGTAATTACCTCCTCCGGAATCCCCGGCATGTCAGATGCTGACCATGCAAAGACGTCCGCGTTGACCCGCAGAAGGCAAGGAGTCGGTCACGGGCTTCTTCCGGAAGTAAGGCCCCAACCCGGACCATCCGTGCGGAGTCCTCCCCGAGGGGGAAAGTGAGCAGCCGCTCGGCCGGCTCCCCCCTCCTTTCCAAATCTCGCGGGTCAAGCGCCTCAGGTGCCGGTGCAGGTGCCATCTCTTGAGGGCTAGGGGCCAAGTGATAGCAAAGTGCCGGTAGACCCTGCTCTCCTTGCATCTCGCCGACCCCTCTACTGGTTGGGAACCTCACGAGGAGCCGCTTGGTGGATATGATGGCATCCAAGAGGTTGAGCCCGGCCTCCCGAGATCGCATTGTATGCAAGGGGCACACGAACCACCAAGAACTTTATGAGAACAGTGCTTTGGCACAGAGCCGTACCAGCTGTTACAGGAAGAGTGATTTCCCCCTCAACCTTCATGGAATCTCCTGTGAACCCCATCAAAGGCGTGGCGACAGGTCAAAGCAGATCATGCGACAAGTTCATATGAACAAAGGCATCGTAGTTTAAAACATCTACGGAGCTCCCACTGTCAACTAAGATTCTTTTTACAGGGTGCTTAGCAATCGTCATGGATACGACGACGCTATCATCATCCTTATTTACAACCCGTCCAAGTCCTTTTCGAAAAAAGGGATTACAGTCTCAGCCCCCCCTCCCCCTTGGTCTCTTCGACGGGCCTCCTGCCCCCCAGGAAATCATTGCCACCGTCTTCTCCGTCGGGGCATTGTCGATCACCGGCGGTGCAGGCGCTGACGGGCCGGGAGCTCCCGGGTTGTCCTCTGGACAACTTTCCCAGGTGGCCCCGCTGAATAAGGTCTTCAATGGCTTTCTTCAGCTGACGGCAATCATCGGTGTCGTGGCCATGGTCCCGGTGGTAGCGGCAGTAGAGGTTCTTATTCCGGGGGATCTTCGGGTTGATGGGAGGAGGGCGCTACAGATATGATCCCCTTCAATCTCGAGCAGGATCTGAGATATTGGGGAGCAATGGAGTGTAGGGCCGTCTCTCGGTGCAGGGGGTCGAGGACGGTTGTCTGGCCAGCGAGGAGGCTCGGGCCTCCTGGGGCGGGCTTCTGCAGGTTCTGGTTGGGTCGGCTTCCTGGGGACGCTCCCGCAGCTTCACGCCGGGAAAAGTTGGCCTCGTCCGCCCGGATGTACTTCTGGGCCCGGATCAGAAGTTGGAGTAGGAGCCCGGCGGCTTCTTGTCAAGAGAATACGCGAAGCGTGAAGGGCTAAGGCTCCGCTTCAGAGCCAGGGTAGCCACCGAGTCTTCCAGGTTGTAGACCTCCAGGCTGCCTCTTTGAATCCGGGCAACATAATCCCGCAGAGGCTCGCCATTCTTCTGTTGAACAGCAAATAGATTGTCCGCCACCCTCGGATCTTCCGGCAGGCGTCAAAATGGGCTAGGAAAGCCCTCTCCAACTGGCGAAAGGAGTCGATGCTTCGCGGCGGCAGACGAGAATACCAAGCTCGAGCAGCCTTCTTTCAGAGTGGCCGGGAAAGCAACACATGAGTGAATCAGTGGCCCCCTGGACTTGCATGAGTACCTTATAGCTCTCCAAATGGTCCAGGGGGTCCGTGGTCCCATCGTATGGGTCTAGTTGAGGAAGGCGAAACCTGGTAGAGATGGGTTCCTCCATGATGCGGCGGGACAAGGGAGGCCGACTGTCGTAATCTGTCTCTGGCAGGTGAGTGATCCGACGGCTAAGCTCCTCCAGCTTCTGGTTACACTCCTCGAGTCGACGCTTGGCTCAACGAGGCATCCGGCCATCAAAAGAGCCCTCCCCCGAAGATTCAGAAGAAGAGCGAGGGCGTCGATGCTGGCGCGGGCACTCCGCCTCCTTCCCGTGCCGCCGTTTAGGAGAAACGCTAGCGTGGCGAGAGGGAGACCGGAGCCTTTTAGAGGCTTCGCGATGGTGAGGCTTGGCCGGGGATCGGCGATGATGATCCACAGGAACCGGCGATCTCCGGCGGGAGGAATGCTGGCTGGGTTGATCACCCCCGGAATAGACGGGTTCAGCTCTGGCTGCTGCAAGGCCCTGCTGGTGCTGCAGGCCCTGAACCATCGCCGCCAAAGACTGGACCTGCGTGGCCAGGGCAGTGAGTCGATCTTCCTGGAGTTGTGGAAGCAGCGCGGGCGTCATTCTGTGGAGCAGAGGCCCTGCCCCTGGAGATGCAGAGGCTCCGGAATACTGGATGCGAGAGCGGGGGGCCTCCGCGGTGGACCGGCCCCGCAGCGCTGCCCCCCAGCGCGACTGGCTGAAACTCCCTTCGTCGGGTCGTCACCATGACTTTAAGATCTAAAGAAAGGAGAAAGAAGAAAGCTGCTGGCTCGACGTCTTTCTTACACTCCCCCTTCCTGGCGCGCCAATCTGATGACGCCAAGTCACCTTCCTCAAACATCGGGGAAGACGGACGTCCTTCTCCTCGGGTCCTGCAAGAAAAGTCCCCGGAGACCGGCGATACCGGTGGGGACCCTCCGACGATCAAGTCAGTCACTTGGGCTCAGACAGAGAACCGCTCAGTGAAGAAGAAGAGCTGAGGCGGTTAGGGTTTTGCTGGGAGGAAGAAAGCTCAGAAAACCAGAGTTCAGATGCCACTTACAGCGAGAGCACGTGCCTTTATACCTGTCCGAATATCTATCTTATTATTTCAGAAGATCACCTTCGTACCATCGCTACGCGTGTCGAAGACATCTCGTACCGCTCGCTGACGTGATATCATACGTATCCAGCGCTGCGAAGGCATGCAGTGCGCGCCGTCGGCTGATATGACCAAGCACAGTTGCAAGTAGTAGCGAATCGTACGCCGTAGCGAGGCATGGCCATGCACAGGGACATGCAATGCCCCATACGCCGTTATGAGGTATGGCCCTCCGTAACGGGGCAATCACGGGCGTACTGAGAATCACGTGGGAGCACCGTGTGACCTGGAGTCACCATTTTCCTTGACGGTTGAGCTGCATGCCAATCGCTAATGACCCCCCCCCGAGACCGGAGGGGTCCCGGGGGTGGGGAACGCCGGTGCACCCTGAGACCGATGGGGTCTTGGGGTCAAGAAACGATGACCCACCCCGAGACCGGAGGGGGTCCCGGGGTGGGGGAAGCGGGTGCACCCCGAGACCGATGGGGTCTCGGGTCAAGAAATGATGACCCCACCCCGAGACCGGAAGGGGTCCCAGGGGTGGGGGAATGCCGGTGCACCCCGAGACCGGTGGGGGTCTCGGGGTCAAGAAATGATGACCCCATCCAGAGACCGGAAGGGTCCCAGGGGTGGGGAAATGCCGGTGCACCCCGAGACCAGTGGGGGTCTCGGGGTCAAGAAATGATGACCCCACCCCGAGACCGGAAGGGGTCCCAAGGGTGGGGGAATTCCGGTGTACCTCGAGACCGATGGGGGTCTCGAGATCAAGAAATGATGACCCCACCCCGAGACCGGAAGGGGTCCCGAGGGTGGGGGAATGCTGGTGCACCCCGAGACCGGTGGGGGTCTCGGGATCAAGAAATGATGACCCCACCCCAAGACGGAAGGGGTCCCGGGGTGGGGGAATGCCGGTGCACCCCGAGACCGGTGGGGTCTCGAGGTCAAGAAATGATGACCCCACCCCGAGATCGGAAGGGGTCCCGGGGGTGGGGAATGCCGGTGCACCCCGAGACCGATGGGGGTCTCGGGGTCAAGAAATGATGACCCACCTCGAGACCGGAAGGGGTCCCGGGGGTGGGGAATGCCGGTGTACCCCGAGAGCGGTGGGGTCTCGGGGTCAAGAAATGATGACCCCACCCCGAGACCGGAAGGGGTCCCGGGGGTGGGGGAATGCCGGTGCACCCCGAGACCGATGGGGGTCTCGGGGTCAAGAAATGATGACCCCACCCCGAGACCGGAAGTGGTCCCGGGGTGGGGGAATGCCGGTGCACCCCAAGACCGGTGGGGGTCTCGGGATCAAGAAATGATGACCCATCCTGAGACCGGAAGGGGTCCCAGGGGTGGGGTAATGCCGATGGACCCCTAGACCGGCGGGGGTCTCAGGGTCAATAGCCGTCGTTACCTTTATTCTGACGATGCGGGATCAGTCATATCAGTTGTTATTAACCTTAGTTGTGTAAAAGAAATAATTTAGGTTATATATAAGTAATGCTAATATAGTTTTATAATGTGGTTTCTTTTAATGGTTTACCAGAAATTGTATAAGTCGGTCAAAATGAGCGGTGCTTGCTCGTGGATGTATGCAAGGATAAAAGATGGCTTGCTTAATCTAGATTTTCTGAATGGATTGGAAGAATTTATCGCATTTGCATGTAGCCAACCTGAATGGATGGATGGCCTAGGATTAGGTGCCCATGCAACTATCACAGATGTCAGAATAAAGCCTATAGAGATGTTGAAATTGTTAAGGTGCATCTGTATAAAAAAGGTTTGTTCCTGATTACGATGTTTGGTACTGTCATGGTGAACCAGAGGAAATTTCAGCAGTTGTTACAAGCCAACAAGTGTCAATTCTCGTAGATGAACCATTTGTGAATTTAAACACATATGAAGAAATGGTGATGAATGCATCGGGTAATGAATTCAATCAAAATACATTTATGGAAGAACCAAATCCAGATGCACAGCAATTTTATGATATGTTGCGTGCTGCAAATCAAGAATTATATCCTGGTTGTGAGGGCCATTCCCAGTTGTCTACGGCTGCTCAGTTGTTGAATATTAAGGCAGAACATCGATTCTCAGAAAAGGTGTTCAATTCTGTAGCTGGGTTAATCAGGAAATTTTGCCAAATGATAATGTTGTAGCAAATAGTTTTTACTCAACGAAGAAGTTATTGCGTGAGCTTGGGCTCCCAGTTAATAAGATCGATTGTTGCTTGAACAATTGCATGATATTTGGGGTGAAGACTCAGAGCTGCGATGGTGTAAGATTTGTGGGCAATCAAGGTATAAAAATGGCGAAGGGGGAGCTAGTACAAGTAGGAGGAAAAGTATGCCTTACAAGAGGATGCATTACTTTCCTCTTACTCTACGCCTGCAGAGATTATACAGATCTGAGGCTACAGCTGCTGATATGAGATGGCATGCCGAACATGAATCTAAAGAGGATGAAATGCGGCATCCGTCAGATTCAAAAGCTTGGAAGCATTTCAATGAAAATAATCCTGATTTCGCTGAAGATATAAGGAATGTGAGATTAGGTCTTTGTACCGATGGCTTCCAACCATTTGGTCAAGCGGGCCAACAGTATTCATGTTGGCTTGTGATACTGACTGTATATAACCTTCGTCCATGGAAGTGCATGAAAGATTCTGCAATGTTTTTGACAGTTTTGGTTCTAGGACCATCAAATCCAAAGGAAAAGATTGATGTCTGCCTGCAACCGTTGATGGCCGAATTGAAAATGTTATGGGAAACAGGAGTCCTAGCCTACGACATTTCTATGAAACAGAATTTCATCATGAGAGCTGCTTTGATGTGGACAATAAGTGACTTCCCGGCATATGCAATGTTGTCTGGTTCGAGCACTGCTGGACGTCTGGCATGCCCCCATTGCATGTATGATTCAGACCGTATTGTTTCGTTGCGATTGGTTCAATCCGATTCCTGTGGGCAACAGGGTTCATAATGACTACAATTTGGTTGAAGTGAACATCGACGAAGATTGTAGAAATATGACCCATTCATCCTTACATCCCAAGCTCAGCAAGTGTTTTACTGCGATATCCAAGTTTGCGCAACGACAAGCGAGATTGGTGGGCTGTTTCTAAAATCGTCCCACGTTCAACAATCGTATTAGAGGAGAGTTCATCAAGTCAATCAGCCGAGTGGCCCTACATTTCAAGAGGATGAGATAAAATGCATGCAATTGAGGACGACACAAGGGCTCCTGAAACATTACTTAGAGATCCAAATGGTGATGTCCAAGAAATTGCGATGCAAATGTTCGGTTTCCTTCTGATGATAATGAAACTGAATCGCAGTCCGATACAACATCAGATGTTGAACCAACATTTCATGAAACAAATGACACCGATTAAACATAGAGGTTTTTTTAAATTCAACTTTATTTTATAAGTGTTAAATTTTTACATAGTCAATCATTAATCGTAATTTAATTGCATGAATCTTTAGTATTTTCAGTATGACGGGCAGAGGTAGATCTACCGACGACATACGAAGTGAGCAGGACTTAGCCTTGCTGCATCAGATCACACAAGCTTTGGAATAGAGAGTTCGAATCTTCATACATCGCACAGCCTTCAGGTGATCCTGCATTGGTATTACCATCCAGCCGATCAGCACATACCTCCGAGAGTTCTTCCATCATCGGCCGCACCGTACTTCGACTGGATGCTCATGGGCTAAAGTATATACTAATTAAAATATATGTTTATGTTTTTAAGTCAATTACTTATAAACATTTTTTTAACATTTATTGAGCAGCATCATGTATCCAGCCACATCAGCTCCGTATTTAGAGGCGTGCAGATCCCAGTGGCTACGATTGGCGCACATATTTGCAGCCATGAGGGAGTTTTATTTTTCTGAGTTTCAGGTAAACTTATTAAATACAATTTATCACTGATATAAAATTTTTTAATCTTAATAAATTCTAAAAACTAACTATTTATTTTAATACAGAAAAAGTTTACGTGGAACCCTGCCAGCATGATGCCATTAGAGTAGCTGGGAGGCTCTTATGGGACGCCGATACTCTGATATGCTTCATCGTTGGAGGTCATCGGGTCAGCGTCTTGCGCATGTGCTAGAGGGTATTTGGCACGAATGGCAGCAGGCCTGGCAGTCCGATGGCTGGCGCAGGAGGTCCGATCAGCCAGCACGAACCGCCGATCCGAGAGGGGCGATCCTGGCAGGGTCTCTCTCGCCAACTTCGGGCTCCATTTCGATTCAGGAGCACAGACACCGTATGGTAAAAAATATAAATAATTTAAATACTAATTAGTTATTTACAAATATTTGCATTAATATCAATTTTTTTATTGTTATAGTCTGAGCAGGAGGGCGGAGATCCTGGTGAGTTTCGTCTATTCAGGGTGACACACATCAGGAGGGACGGTTCTTATGTCGATACGCGATCACGGGAGGTTGCGGTAAGAAATTAGCTTTATGTAGTATCTGTTTAATTTCTAAAATTTGATTTAGAGAAATTTATTGATTCATTTATTGTTGATTTTTAATTTAAAGATACGAGTCGAGGAGCTTCGCTCCCAGGCATCGTAGGTCGACTCCACTGATGGGGAGACGCCCGTCGAACTCTCAGCAGAGGAGAGTCGACGTGTGTTTTTGGAGGCTGTTGGTGCCCAGCCGCGAGACCGCAAGGTCTATGGTCTGGGCACTAGAGCTTCTGCATATTTTCCCCATCAGGCCTCCAGCTCGCGATATTCTGGTGATATTCCTGCCGAGCGTTTAGACGACATTCGGAGATCTATTACGGAGAAGGTTCGGCAGGACGTCGTTAGGAGGTTCGGTAGGATCGAGTACGAGTTTGAGCAGCGTATGCGAGGCCATCAGCAGGAGCTTGCAGACGTGTGAGATCAGATGCGTCAGTTGCAGGATATGGTTAGCCGCCTGTCGCAGGGTTCCCAGCCTCCACGTGATCGTGCAGATTCTTAATGTATTTTTTTACTTTTTATATTTTGTACATGAAACTTTAAAATTTAATATATTAATTATTTTTGAAAATTAAATGATTATTGTTTGGATCAATATGAGTGAAGAATGTTTCGATCAATATTTAAATGTAACGAAATTGTATTAACCATTTTAATTTTTAATATTTTATTTTTTAAAAAAAATAATTAGCGATGCATTAGCGATTGAAATTGCATCGCTAATATTTTTAAAATAGTATTATTAAATATTGCGATGCAATGACCTAGAGTCGCAATATTTTTTTAAAAAATTAATTAGCGACGCATTAGCGATTGAAATTGCATCACTAATATATCTAAAATATATTATTATTAAATATTGTGACGCAATGACCCGGCGTTGCAATATTTTTAAAAAAATTTTAATTAGCGACACATTAGCGACTCACATTGCGTCACTAATATATCTAAAATATTATATTAAATATTGCGATGCAATGACCTGGCGTTGCAATATTTTAAAAAAATTTAATTAGCGATGCATTAGCGACTCAAATTGCGTTGCTACTATATCTAAAATATTATTATTAAATATTATGACGCATTCAAGTGTGTCGCCATATTGCGATGCACTTGATTAGTCGCAATATTTAATAATATTATTAAATATTAAAAATTAATTTTAAAATTAGCGACGCATTTATGATGTGTCGCAATATTGCGATGCATTGATGCATCATAGAGAGTCGCTGTGAAGCAACGCAATTGCGACAAATTGAGAATGCGACGATCATCTGAGCGATGTCGTCATTGCGTCGCAATTGCATCGCAATAGCATGTTTAGCGATACATTAGCAACGCATTTGGGCATCACATATTTTTTTTCTCTTGTAGTGAACGCGCCCTATCAAGTCTAAAAGCCAAAGCCGAAACGTAAAGGCAAGGGAGCAAGGGTGCTACAAAAAGCTAAGTGCATCATACTTAAGAAAAATGTTTCTTTTATTGATAGTCAAAATGTCATATGAGAAGACTGACCCAAATTGGATTACATCAAAACAAAAAAGAAGTATCAAAGCAATACAAAGTCTATGGCTCGGCGGGCCCTAGTCCATCCTCGGCATCTTCCCTCTTTGGCTCCTCTTCTTCTTTAGGATCTCCGAGCTGAAGGTCATCAAGTCCACCAATCTTGAAGACCCTAGAGATCTTATCTTTGCAGTGCTCAAAGCCTTTGAGGTAGGCATCGATGGTCGCCTCGCTCATCTCCGTGGCAAAATCGGTGGAGCCCTTGTAGTGCTCCATAGCTTCCTGAGCTTGGTCCTCGGCGGTGGTCATCTTCTCCCAGGTGGTCCAAGCATCCGCCTTGGCCATGACCACTTTATCCTCGGCAGCCCGGGCCTCTGCCTCCGCCTTCTCAGTCTGCTCCTCAACATTGCCCAACTTGAAGAGAGCATCTTCAAGCTTCTCTTCAATGGGCCTCAACCTCACCATGGCCTCCTCCAACTTGGCCTCAACAATTCTGGCCTTCTTCTCGGCCTCCTCCCCCTGCATTCCAGTCGTAGTACACATCCTGGGTGGCTCAAAGTTTGTCATCCGCTGTTGCTTTTTGGGCCCAAACTTCATCCAACTCCTTGGCTCCCCTATGGGAGCGTCCTCAGATGGACCCATAGGGGCCTAGGTCGGTTCACTCTGAACCTCCCGGTGAGGCTTCTTGGGTGCTGGCCTCGTTACGTCCCCAGCGGCTTCCCTCCTCCTTCGGATGCCACCATCAAATGCTTGGATAAAAACCTCATTGTTGCATAGGAGACCCAATGTAAAAAAATGCTGATGAATGAATAAGGGATATTGCACTGACCAAGCACTGGTGCTGGCAATGCCGGTGCTACGTTGGCCTTGTGGAGGTTACTTTTGGATAGCAACTCCTGATAGGATGGGATGTGGGAGGACATCAACAAAACAAATATCTCTTGCGCTCTATCATTCATGGCCGAGTTTTTGTTAGGGCTAACATCAAGACTCCCCCAGCCCATCCTCACTCCATCCATGTGTGCATAAGAAAAAAAATGAGATTTTCATCCCTTGATCTTAGAGGGCAAGTCTAGGTTAAGGGTTCTCTTAGGTCTGGAGGTGAAGCTCCATCATCCAGCCTTATTAGAGTGATGAAGTTTATACAAGGCCCGGAACAAAGAAACTTGAGCAGAAATGCCATGAAAATGACGGAGTACAATGAAGGCGCAGATGATCCGAATGGAGTTTGGAGTCAACTATGTTGAAACAATGTCATATCTATCTAAAAGATTGAGGATAAAGGGATGAAAAGGAAGGCAGAGTCCACTCTTAAAAAATTCCTCGTATAGAGCAACCCCACCAGATCGGCTAGAGGTCACCCTGTCATCGGAATCAAGAATAAAAAAATGGACACAATCAGGGACCCTATACCTAGTCCTAAGGTCCTCTATCTTCCCAGAAGACATTGTAGAGGTGATCCCCTCCGGCCCCGCTGAACTAGAAGTGACAGCCGGAGGAGATGCCAGACGAGCTGGTGGTGGTAGAGAAACCCTAGCAGATGCTTGAGTTGCGGCCGCCGGGCGTTCATGGATGGATATGCCACTAGATGCCCGACGTCATGCCCGGAGGACCTCATCCTCATAAGGCTTAACCATGGGACTCTTACCTTTCCTACTGGTGCAAGGTCCATGGATAGAGAAAAATAAAGAAATAAAGAGAAAAGATGATTGACTAGAAATTAGAAAGAAGGAATAGAAAGCTCGAGACTCAGAGGGAGAAAGAAGCACAGAGAAATTAAGTATCAAAAGCGTAAAAGACTTGAAGAGATAGACGGAACGATCTTTATGCATAAGTTTTGAAACGTTCCATCCGATACAATGCCACATGGATGCTCGCGAGTGGAGGCGATGTCCAGCTATCAAAGAACCCTTCACTGTCCAAAATACGATGCCTCGGTGATATGTAGGAGAGTGCAATCCGCGGCTAATAATAGGACTTTAGTGATGGTGATTCAATAATGGTGCCCCATCTTTTTTGTCACTCGAGAGGCATTTTCTCAATATCCCTGCGGGCGGCGTTACTTGTTGTGCCTATCCTTAAATAAGGAGGGAACTTCGAAGAGACCCTACCTCATGGGAGGCATGTGCCTACCCCCAATGATTAAATGATGCACAAGGACCAATGATGGTGAGAGACTTTATGCTCCTTTTACTTAGCAGGAATGGAACACGTGACCACTAAAGCTCAGGAGCGGAGGGGCATTTGATGTGGCTGGTAAAGCCACGTGTAAGTTAACGGCCAGAATTAACTGACGGCGAAAGCCGAGAGGATGCCGGCCCCAACCTCTAAGGCAGCCTCATCTTCGGACTTGGTCTCAACCACCAAGGCAGCCTCGGCTCCAAGGCGGCCTCATCTCCAGACTCGGCCCCGACCTCCAAGGTGGCCCCAACCTCCAAGGCAACCTCGTCTCTAGACTCGGCCTAGCCTCCAAGGCGGCCTCATCTCTAAACTCGGCCCTAACCTCCAAGGCGGCCCTGGCTCTAGGGCATCCTTGTCTCCGAACTCAGCCCTAGCCTCTAAGAAGGCCTCATCTCTGGACTCGGCCCCAACCTCCAAGGTAGCCTCGTCTTCGAACTGGGCCCACCAACTGCCCATGGCCCATGTCTGATGGAACAAGCCCTATTAATTCTGGCATTGAGCCCAAAAGTCATCATCCATCATGAGGCTTTAATTACTTAGATCGGATGAGCCCCAAAAGTCATCGTCTATCCTGAAGTACCAATCACCCAAATCAGATGGGATAAATTTCACTAATCCTGACATTTTGTCAAAAATTCATCATCTATCTAAAGTCACCATCCATCATGAGACTCCACGTGACGCTAAATGACAAAGAATATTTATGGAACGGGTAAGAGGGACCCCTGATCAAGTATGAACACACATCAACACTCAGAGAGTATTTTGATCTTTAACTCTCTATCGAGCTTCCTCAAGCTCACGGCTGTAATTCTGATCACTGACTTAGGCGTTGGAGGGTCCCCGGAGCTTCATGCAGGTCTCGATGTGGAGTGAAACTTCATCAGCAAGTTCACAGTACACTCATAGACGTTCATAGACATCAGCTCATGGTGATCAGGCATCACCATAAGAGTTGAATCTTTACCATTTAGTCTTTTGTTTGATATTATAGGTGATATGGCAGCGCATCAAGATAGCCAGTAGAGGCTGGGAGTTTCGTTCTTGAAATAGAGATCAAATGTTAAACTAGTCTCGATTTGCCAAAGAGAAGGAGAAAAAAAGAAAACGTGGGTGTTAATTTTCGCTTAACCCAGTCCGACAATGTACTCAATTACGACCTTGTAGCTTAAGGATCTGGGCATTGAGGTTTAAGTCCCTAACTTCAGCCTTAAGGTCGGCCACAATTGGACTATTAGCAATCAGTGGGTATATATATATATATATGTATGTGTGCGCGCATGCATGCACGCGCATATAAAGAGAGAGAAAGATGACCATGCGCACGTGCATTTAAAGAGAGAGAAAGATGACCGCGCGCACACACGCATATAAAGAGAGAGAAAGATGAGAAAGATTTGATTATATTTAAATATAACCAAATTTAGAATTCATCGTCTTCTTTATTCTTAAATTCATACGTAACTATTTCGAAGCTACTCTATGTTTTTTATATTTTTTATTTTTAAGATTTATAAATTATATAAATTCAAGAAAAAAATAATAATTAAATTTAAATTTACATATATTCAAATGTAATCAAGTTTATCTTCTCTTTCTTTAAATATATATATATAATTTGATACCTTGATTCGTATTATTTGGGCTACTACAAAAATATATTTTTTGAAATAATAATTAATCAAGATTTCCTAGCTAGCCAATCATTCACTGTATTAAATTATTATTGATATCTAAAGTAATAATTAATTGCAAATTTATTGTTTGGAGGGAAGATGTTATTTCAGTTCTAGCATAATGACCAAGGTATCTCGGTTCATCGTTTTGGGTGAGTTCTCATCTCTCTTGGTCCACTACGTCCAGCCGTAGATGTTTTATTATTATTAAGGAGAAGATGGAGATATCCAATATTCGTTTTTAGCAAGGAAGATCCATTGCTGCATTCACGGGAATTGAAATTATTACAAGAGGACATCTCGACAGTCGACCATGCATGACACGGTCCAGATGTCCGATCGTCCATGACTTCGGCCAGTAACGAGCAAATTAAAGCTAGGACTGGTCCTCTCCTACAGTGGTTTTGATTGTTCGATCACTACAGCTTTAACCCGTCTTCTTGTTAGAAAAGACGTACGAGCATCACATGCAAGAGATCGAGCAAGCACTGAGAAGACGGGGCGGGGACCCTGAAGGCCAACGATGGAACATCGATCATATGCAATGGCCTTACCTGAAGGTTCTTAATTAGTTATCATGCAGTAAATTAAAGATGTAGAGCCAAGACGACCAAGGAGGGAATTCATATAATCTTGGGTACGTAAGAACCCTTCTTTTGTTTTCCGCGGCGAAGTCATGACCTTAACAACCATCCGTTAATTTCGCCTACGGCATATAATCTCCAAGTGAGCTGTTGTTGTTGATGGGGTACCTCACTCCTGGTGTTTGTACTTTTGTAAACTTTTTTTTTTTTTTTTTTTGAGGGGGGGGGGGGGGGGGGGGGGGGGTGGCATAGAGCTATAGAAACAGTGTAATGTGATTCGGGTCTCCAAATTTAACATCGACAAATTTTTAACGTTCTATCCTGATGCTTGTGCAGTGCTTTGGTCTGTAGATGCGTCTTCCCTGTTGATAGTGTGGTGGAGGTTCATTTTAATTTTACCATGTCTACTAACTACTTTTTCATGTTTATTAATGAATGTGTCAATAAGTTAAGGCCTGAGTTGACCTCCATATAATGTTGAGCACTACACGTGGAATGATGGGATCATGCATCGATTTTTTTTTTTAATTTTTGGATTCTTCATAATTTTCAAGCATTTAAAATTGCATAGTATTTGCTCAAAAGGAAAAAAAAAATTGCATGGTATATTTATAGCAATATTTGTAGCAACCTTTGCTGCAATCTTTTAAAGAACAATGGTAGGCAACGCGACGTATCATTCGAAAAGTAAGGAAAGAGGTACCTAAAGAGATGCAAGGGATAAGATATTATTACTAAGGTTCATAAATAACATGTTCTTTTAGAAATACCTTCAAAATTTCCTTGAAGGTTGAGTGTCAAGATTTCTCACCATGATGATGCATTGCACCACTTAAATCCTTCTCGTTGTATTTGGATGGAGATTTTAGAAGGAATTTTATTTTAAGCAAGGATTTTCGAATTCTAAAACAAAATATTTTGTTTGATCATTCTCAACGAAAGATTTCTAAAATTTTATAAAATTTATAAATTCAGCCAGTAGAGAATACTTTAAAAATCCTACTAAAAAATCAAAATATTAATTTAATATTTATATCAAAATTTATAAAATTAGTTATAAAAATATTTATATTAACTTATTTTTTTTAGATAAAAATATTTATTTTAAATAATTTTATAAGTTCATTTCATTTATATGTATATATATATTAAATTTATTTAATAAATAGTTATTGCATGAATATTTTTATTTAAATATTAATATTTTATCATTAATATTTACATAAAGATTAATAATTATTATTAACATTGCATACGTATTACATATAATTTATTAATTAATAATGAATACATAATAAAATATATTACTTTATAACATTATTAATAACGTGTTTTTATAAAAATATTATAATAATAAATAATGATATAATATTATTAAATTAATATTTAGTATAATTAAATATATTTAATTTAATTTATTGTATTTTTGTATTTCATAATAGTAAATGTTTATAAATATTTATCATTATCACATAAAAAATTTAATTAAATAATTATAAATTAATATTAATTTATTATTTAAATATTTTAATTAAAATATTTATATAATTAAATTAATATTTAATTTATAATTCATTTAGTTGAATTTTATTTTGTATTGATAATGATAAATAATTATACATATTTATATTTTATAAAATAAATTATTTTTGATGAAGAAAATATTTGTAATTAAGATAAAAATTAATTTAAAATTTTAATGTTTTAAATGAATATCACTATCTAAATATTTAATATTTTAATATTTTTAATATGAATACTAATATTACATTAATTATTAATAGTACAATAATACTAATATTAATATTATATTTATTACATAATATTTGATATTTACATAAAATATAAAAATATTTTTGCAAAATTACATGAATTTATATCAATGTTAGAAAATAATATTTGTAGACTACTTTACTATCTTTAGAAAAAATTCTTTTACAAATAACTATCTAAACCAAAAAATTTATGAAACTCTAAAAATTCTAAAAACTGCATTTCAAAATTTGAGAAAGTTTTAAATGCATCATCCAAAAATAGCCTTGGTTCTTTTAAAAGGTTGAATTACTAAGTTCATGAATGATATTGGAAGCATGTAAGATTAGATAATCATAGAGCTCAAATTATGGATCCCTCCTTTATATGGATGGCATCCCTCCTTTATATGGATGGCACATTCATATGATCCTTAGTTAAGGCCTTCTAGCTTAAGTTGAGATCTAGGCATGAGGTTTAAATGCCTAATCACATTCAGGATTAAGGCCAACTACAATTGGGCTGTTGGCATCCTCTTTCTATGTAAAGAAAAGTTTTTATCAATATATGTTGGAGTTCGACCTCTCATATATATAAAATTTTCAATCTGATATTATTTTATATAAAATATGATCAAATTAGGACCATTGATATGGTAAGGATCTTTTGGTCATTTGATGCATCTAGCCGATTGAACTAGTACCACATTAGCCTAGTTTTGAAATCAAAGCGAAATTCCTCCTTTACCAATTCGGCCCTCGCCATCCTCGGTCCACTATGCCTCCTTCGTAAATTTTAAGGTCTCCCGTAATGCAGATGATATGCTTTCATTCCTTTCTTTCCAATCAACCTTCAAGCTACCCCCATCCTCTTCAAAAACCCAAGAACAACGAAAGTATCCCTCTCTATCCTGCCTACAGTATCTGAATCCGAATCTTTCTTCCTAATCAATCATCTCCTCCAAATTACAAAAAGCTCTGCTTTTGGTGACATGGCATACTCCGATCCCTCTCCACTGCAAGATCGCCGTTGGGGGGTAGCAGCGACAATGGCATTAAATTAATGAAGATGATCATGAAAAAAAAAAAAGGTGATGCCATGGTGCTTTTAACAGCCAACCCATAAAGTAATAACTTTTTTAACCTGCTACAATAGGTTATAAGTGACATATATATTTACATATTTTAAAATATTGAGACAAGACCGCTAATATATTTAATATTTAAAAAAAATTAAAGGTATGGTAACAAAATCCAAAATTCATATAAAATATATTTATGCCTAATTGCTTCATCTTATTTGGCCTGTATTTTTCAAAATAATAACCAAGATTTCCTAGCCAATCATTAACTATTTTAAATTATTTTTTATAAAATAATAATTAATTGTAGATTCTTTGTTTGTATGATGATGTTAGCTTGGTGCTAAAATCACGATCAAGGCATCTCTGTTCATCATTTTAGATGGTAATTCTCATGTCTGTTTGAAATATCTTGACCCTTCTATATGGCTAGCAGCAGAAATTTTTTTTTAAAGTATTATTATTTAAAAAAAAAGGCGGAATGAGAGCTCCATTGATTCATTCATGGGAATTGAAATTATTACAAGAGTACGATCAACCAAGACACGGTCGACATGTCCTATGGACCATGACCTTGGCAATATCCAGCAAAACACGGACTGGTCCCTTACGGTGGAGCGCTGCTTCACCTGCTTTCTAGCTTGT